>JASDQU010588030.1:55463-67373 GCA_032191745.1 Picea mariana | reverse complement strand
AAAACCATGCTCAAGCATACATTTATGAAAATTTAATAAGTGCTCACCAGGGTGATCATGCTTGCTTCCTCTAAATCAGGGAAGATAGTCATCCCATTTGGCTATGGTAGGTACTGAATGTGCAAAACTAGCTATGTTGGTGAAATCACAAAATGCATACCTCTGAGCCAAAATAGTTTCCATGGCCATCCTAGATCTTCAACTAATGGAGTCGCCTATGAATCTCAGAACAATGGAGTCACCATGGTGAAATATATGAAGTCATGTATCTGTCCTTTTCCTATTCACCATCAAGAAGCGGATCTGATCGTTTTCGTTCTCCCAGGGAAGATGTCTTTGTTTCTTCATCTTTGGCAATGGTGCCAAAAGATGTTAGTGCTAGAAGTTTCCCCTAGACTGCTATAGGGTCAAGCCTAGCACATCTTAGTTATTGTAATGATTTTATAAATAAGGATGTGTTTGGGTTTTGAAAGAAGGTGGATCAGGTAGATGGGGAGAGAAAGAAAAAGAGAAATGGGCTAAATGTCGATTAGTAAAAATACCATTGGGCATGGAGTCAAGTAAACACCCTGTTGATCGGAGGAAATCAAATTGTATATCAGATAAGACGTTTATATGTAAATGGGTAGAAGAATAGGGAATAAACGAAAAGTAGAACACCTCATCAAACCAAGATTCTCTTTGTCAAATGGATGCAACTATACTTGAAACAAAACACACAGATGATAGGAAGTCACACCAAAATCTTTACCACTTGGGCATCTATCATCCATGAGAAGCCATTGATTCTCAATGTTTGTAATTCATTCGAGTAAGATGAAAGATAGAATGTAAAACAAGGAAGATGGAAAAACAATGTTTAGACAAGAAAATCACAATCTGATAAAACAAATTTCATATATCCCCAATGTCAGAAGCAATTACAGAAATACAATGCCTTCAGGCTTACAATAACTCATCCTGGATGTTATTTCATCAATATCTTCTTAGGCCTTACCCTCATGGGCCTCCTTCCCCCCTTCCTGGAATGTTGCCTCTATGAGCTTAAATAATATTTACGGTTATCAAATCCTCAAGAAATGGATCAAATACCTGTCAAATCTCTAAATCAAACCAAATACAATAACTAAGGACCTAGATCCTATTTTCATGAAGTCAATTTCCACCCAAAATCTGTGGTTTTCGATAGGCTTCAAATCCTATCCAAAATCTATGGTCTTCGACAATTGTTCTATATGCTAGAGGTTAAATACATCTAGTGGAAGCTTCTTTGACAACTGGGACTCGTACCTTGCTTTCCCCAACCAAAAATAGAGTTATAATGAAACTTGTCTTCATCTTTGTTAGGGAGATCCCTCATTTGTGGCGTTGTAAGTGTAAAAAGATTGACAACTGCTACAAACAGGTACCAAAATTCTTTTGAACAAATTTATTTAAAACTTTGATTATACCTTCACTTGTAGTTTAAGATCTTCAACTTCTGAACTTATGACAATTTTCATAAGTGATATATACACAATCTCAACATCATTTGATTTCTGGAATGGGTCTGCTGCCCAAGTCTGTTCATTTATGCTCTTATTTCTTTTAATAAAAACAAGGTATAACAAGGTAAGGTGACGTTGTTCCTGTATAATGTTTTGACTGTTGGTGATTGTATATTCTACCATGACTGGTACTCTGGTAGCTATACTTCATATTTCTTGCAAGACTTACTGGCTCTCATTAGAGATTGAACCTAAAAATGATCCTCAAATCCATGATATGATTCAATTTCTAACCCTGCCATGAGCATTAAATTCTAATTCTCCATGTGTACAATTATTTTCTTCTCAGGATGTCATTTTTACTAGAACTCTACATATGATTGCAATCCACTACTTTGACCAACTAGCTTCCAAAACCTTTACTCTGACTTTGCTGGCACATTCATCTTCTGGTAAAAATGGCATAAAACAAAAACTAATACAATTGTCAGTGAGAAATATCCTGGAACAATTCTTAACTCCAAAACTTCTAGAATCTATTTCAGAAGAACAATCCTTCTTCCCAAGCACTGCACCAGACCATTTCCTCTTTTTGACATCAGAATCCTCCATTTGTACATACTATTCATGCCTGGAAAATTTGTGAAACAATGGTATATTAGGAATCTCTCGGAAGGTACTACATTCTTCTTATGTTTTTGCATATGCCTCAACAGAAGCAGCTCAAGACGCTTCTTTGGCAGCAATGGTTGCAACTTCTAATTTAGAGAGGGAACAATCCTCATACTTTTTGGGTTCGCCTTGATTAGAGGTTTGTGCCATGATAGAATTTGCTTCCTTTTTTAGTTCACTTCCATCTTCTACCTGCACAAAGTGTAATGCCAGATTCTTGTTGATTGGAGTAGAGGGGGGCTGAGCCGTATTTCTCTTCACATCATTAAATACCGTGGAAGAAGGTTTCCCACTGCTTTGTTCTTATATTTTTCTTTTACTACATCTGGCGAACTGGGGTTAGGAACAGATCCATGCAACTGCTTCAGTTTGAAACCTCCATTTACTTTCTCCATTCGAAATACTTCAATCCACATTTTTACCACCTGACTAGCAACAACATGAATATCACGAGTTGTATGCACATAAAATTTCTCCTCGATCTTCCAATATCTGAAAGTTGTCTGTGTTTTGTTGATACCTAGATCTTGATGTGTAATGACAGGCATTGAACATCAATGTCTTAAACCCTGCAATTTGACAACAACTCAACACCTGCACAATCTTGACATCTGTATCATCGATCAGGCATTTTGATATCTCAATGTATGGCGCGTCATATGAGTAGGGTTTATCCTTTTTATTTAACTTAATTAAACAAAATCCCACACACACTGGTACATACACAACTAATTCAATAAGATGTATGGAGTATGGTCTCGGAACTTGCACTTGGCTTTGTGCTGACTCATGGCTTAGTTCATGGCTTAGCATGAGAATTGGGCCTGTGGATTAACTCGTGGCTTGTGTGTTGTGTGGCAGGCTGCATATAACTGGAGCTTGGGGCGTTGGAGCTGAATTCTGTCCTTCAGGCCCACAACTTGATAAAATACAACAACCTTTGCATAAGGACGAGAGCCAACTAAAAAGACCCAAAGTTGGTTAATAAAAGAAGCCTTAAACCAAAATTGGTTTAATTAAACCAACCGCATCTCACTCAATAATCCATTGTCATTGATTTGTTAGGCCAACATGAACATTTTCACAATATATCAAAACATAAGCCATCTAGATATGGCCCGAAGAATTTAAGGAGTTTTTGGGAAGTTAGATTATGAAGGCGCTGCAAGAATATCATTATTCCAGTCGCGTGTCTATTGCAACCAAAGTCCAAAATTTAAAACTGTAAATTGAGTACTAACATTACTAACAGGGAGCATGAGTGATATGATTTCAGTATTGCATCAGAGTGTTGCCATCAATGCCAAAGGGGGATATTGTTGATTAAGGTTGGTTGTCATTGATGTCAACCACTGAAGAAAGCCCTGCAGCACAAAGGTTTGCGTAATGGACCCAAGATTGTTTGATGTAAAGATGACTCATTATTTTCTTTTCATGGTTGATAAGAAGTAAATATGGATGAACTCCAATGTGGTCCCCTTATGGTGAAATCCCTCATGGGAAGACACTTTGGGGAGTAAGAGAACCCATGCTTAATTGTGGAATAATGAGATGAAGGAAAATGAATTTGTCAGTTAAACTATCCTAGATGGATAGTGCTTTTCATTCCATTTTTGGTGGTATGTGGAATGTCACATAACTCCTCATGGTTAGAGAGTTATGGCCATGAGAAGTTGGAGACCCCAGGTTTGGGTAATGGACCCAAGTTTGTTTTATGGATAATGGTATGAGTTATGATATATTTTTAGATAATAATATTCTATATGGATAGTACATGTCATTCCATTTCTAGTGGTATGTGTAACGTCACATAACTCCTCACAGTTTGAGATTTATGGCCTTACGAAGTTGGAGGACCCTCATATGTCATCTAGGAGCCCCAAAAGGTCAAAGTAGTCAAAGTGGTTTAAGAGATTTTAAAAGATAAATAATAAATTGAAGTAATGAGTGTATTATAATTCAAAGTGAATAAAAAATAAATTATTTCAATAATAAATTTAATGGAGAAATTAGAAGTGGGATAACCCTAAAATAAGGAAAGTGGGGCCAAGTGACCTAGAAGATGTTTTTAAGGAAGCTACTTGGAGAGTATAAATAAGAGGCAATGCTCTCTCATTTTAATCACACTTGATCACATTGAATATATATAGGTGTATGAGGTAACCAAGGATATCTAAGCTGAAATTCTGAGGGAAGGTGAAGAAAATAAGGCTGAAATGCAAGGAAGGATAAATTCTTTTGATGGTGCTTTCTAAGGTATGTTATTTACAAGTCATCTGACCATTTTCTCTATACCTTTTTTTCTATAATGATTCAGACCGTGAAATGTTTATGAAATTTAGAAAACATATCCCAATATCTATGGTAAAAAATTCAGCTTGTGATTCATTGTATTTTTGGAGTTACACTCCCTGGAAAATACGGTTTGTGGCTAGTCCCGAAACTAGTCAAAAATAGGTGGTTCGAGTAAAAACGTCATAATGTCTTCATAAAATATCCAAATTCGGTGAAAACAAATGTGTTGGTTAGGGTAAAATATGTAGTATTCTTTGTAAATGTGTCATATCAATTCAAAAAATATTCCATGCGGCGAATGCTCTACAAGGTCGCTCTCTAGAATAAGACAGAATTCAACATGGTATGCCATTTTTTCTATAACTCCTTTTCTGAGAGGTTCCAAGTAGTGACACCTGAAGGAATTGCATAAAACACACTGAAGAACATTTTTTATCAGTTTCATATATTTATACATTACAAATACAATTTTATGATTACTTCAAGTTAGGGTTGTTGACTAATCCAAAACTAGGCATGTGAGACTAAAGAAAAGTTTGATGAAAATGCTAATCTCTTGCTGTTGAAGTTAAGAAAGGTTTGTAGGAATGTGATCATATACACCAGGTCTATTACAGAGCTACAAATCAGATTTGGATGATGAAATTGATAAGGGATTTTGGTTGAGGTACATGTTGAGTACATGGTTGAGACAAGTAGTTGATGAGTTGGCACATACCTGAGGTGTATAGTTGATGATGTTGGTACATATTGATGAGTAGTTGACACATGATTGGTACATACTTGGTACATGGTTGGATGCACTTTTTTATGGTATAGGTTGATTGCAGGTTATTTGGTATAGGTTGGTTCATGGTTGATGCACTTGTTTATGGTACAAGTTGATTACAGGTTGAGGTACAGGTTGATGCGTGGTTCAAATTTATTGGTACAGGTTTACAAAGGTATATCTCACAGTGATAGGTTGAGAGTGGTTTCATCATTCTACTTCTACTTCAAGGTGGTAGGACAGGGCAAGGATAGGTGGTTGTAGCCACCATCCGGTTGCAGTCGGAGAACATAGGGGGTTGTAGCCTCCTTCTGGTTGTAGCCAAAGAATTGGGGAGTTGCAGCTTCCCTCAGGTTGTAGCCTGAGAAGCTAGGGGGTTGGAGCCTCCTTCTAGTTGCAGCTGGAAAAATAAGGAAGTTGGTGCTTCCAATGAATGTAATTCTTCAAGACATATAAGAAAAAACATTCCATGGTGTTAGCACATAATCTTGTGTGCAGGGTGTTTTCATATGAAGTGCCCCCTTTGGCGAAAAAGTGGAAAATAATGGGTCAAAAACCCACTTATCCTAAGTTGGGGGCACAAAAGCGCTCTGGGCCAGAACATGTGCACCCAGATCTTCGGTCCAGATTCAATTCTGGACCCTCCCCACTCTTCTACCTTTTGGCAAAAGGGTGGGTCAGATGCGCTGCACCCATATCTACGGTTGAGGTCCCATTATGGACCCCTGTCATTCTACCTTAAATGGTGGGGAGGGGGTCCGATATGGGCGGTTTTCCAGTGTGGGCCCCTTTGCTATTGTGGCACCTCCTCCTTGCGTCACCCCCCCTCCTCTTGCCACCTATGTTCCAGTAGGCCTCCTATCCACCAGTCACATCACTCGCTCCCCACTTTGTCTCGTTATGACACACTTGCCTTCCACTCACCCTCGTGGCATATCATTTTCTATTTCGCTCCCTCTTGTCTTCCCACGCATGTACCTATTCTTACCATGTCATCTTGTCATAAGAGACGTGTTATCCCTTGACAAATCAAATCCCACCACCGTATCTTCATGGCCCCCACAAGATCGGCCACATCCGTCCACTAGCCTCTCCTTGGCTCACTTCCACACCTAGTATTCCAAATTACCCCTACCTGGCCACTGCTCATCCACCACTTCCCGGCAGGTGCCCCAGTCTTTGCATCTGCCTCCATGTCTAAACATGAAGTCATTTAGCAGATCTAGGTAGCAGCATGAGAAGGCCTCCATGTCCCAAAGTTATAGAATTGACTGAGGACATTTTCGATCCCAAGGAAGAAGTTATTGAAGCAGTTGGTGGTGGGTGGACATTGTTTCCACCATAAATGGAAATCCTAGGAGATGACTATCAGCTTGTCAACACCTTGCAGGCTCATTCTGGAACACAGTGGCATCTGAGTGAAGTGCACAATTTTCTAGAGACTGCATGTGCAGTCTGCCAGTAAGCATGCATACATAATTCCTTCAATGCAGTAACTTGAAGTTTCTACTGGGTTTTTCTCCGAGTATATGTAGCCATTTTTGCCATTTTGGTAGCGATCATTGGTAGAGCTAAGCTCCCTGTTGTATAGTTTTAATGAAGCACTAGTTTTCCCTGGTTATGTATCTATATGTGAAATTTATTATCTAATGAAAGACAACCTCTTATTCCATTTGGTTTACATCTAATGTTGAAATATTTTATGATTGACTGAATCACATGAAGCATTGTGACAGTGTTATATAAATGTTTTATGGCAACACTATCATGATTTCTTTCAATGTTCTTGTGTTTAAATTCTTTCTCTTCGGGTTGTTGGAAGCTTGATACTCACAACAGACCTTTGCAGTTTCTCACATATGTCTTCCTTCTGCTCACCTTTACTACAACCTACTGACTTGAGTTAGATTAAGACCTCACCTGTCCATGCATAGCCTTAGTCTAGAATTCTGAGTTAAAATGATATTGTACTGAGTTTACTTCTAGTCGATGACCCCCTTTTTTAAAAAATCGTGACATATAATTGATGGGTGTCAGGAACTATGGTTTCTACAATCCAGGAGTGACTCCTGACATTAACATTTCTGGCGCCGTTGCCGGGGATGAAGTTGAAGATTTTCCCTGAAATTGAATGACATTGAGCCTCTGATTCTGAAGGTACATCAGGTATCAGAGCCCTTCAAGAGTTCTACTATGCATATGGCGACTCCATTGTGACGATTCCACTGAGGTGAAAACACTATTTCAGTCATAGGTTCTAGAGGAAGACACACGAGGTCTACCCCACATATTCCCTTAGAGACACCTAAAGCAGATCCAGAGAATATTATCACAAAGAGAAAGTCCCACAGAGAAGGAGCTTCTACTGTTTAACCAGGTATTTCTTATAATTTTCCATCTCCTTCTCTAGAAACTCCATTTTCCACTTCTCATTTCCCTGTCATACCTTCTGCTGGAGTTTCTAGAACTCTAAATTTCGAGAGTGATCCTGTTGACTTTTCCCCTTCCAGTATGGGATTGGAGGCTGAAATCCTTGTCACTCCTTTCTCCCCTAAATCTATACCTTGGCCTAGGTCCATGACCATAGAACATTTCCCTACTCCTAGATTTACCACCCCTCCTCTTATTATTATTGCAACCACTGCAGAGAGGGAAGCCTCTGCCAACTCCAGTCTTGTAGCCTCTCCTCAGAATCCTCCATTTTTTCCCTTTCCACCTGGAAACTCAGTTCTAGCATCTCATGTTCGAACTCCTTCTCCTCCTAGTTCTCCTCCACCTAATATCCCTATGACAGGATCAAATCCCCCCATGACCAGGATGGAGGCCATTATAGCTGCTAGGTATGATCCCCTTATGTTAACTCAGCCTCTCAATGCCCTTCTAGTATATGACTACCTTAAGCAGTTGTCTAGGTTCACAGGCGAAGGGGACATAACTGTAGAAGAACACCTTGAAGCCTTTTATAGTTTCACAGATCATCATGTCATCATGCATGCAGATGTATGGATGAGGATTTGTGTTCATAGCCTTGAAGGTGAGGCTAGAAAGTGTGTTTAGGGCCCTACCTCCTAGATCCATCGATGGGATAGAGGCTTTGGATAATTCCTTCTTGAGACAGTGGGGAGATAATAAAGACTTCATGTATTACATGACATAGTTTGAGTCTTTGAAGAGAAAGGAAGGAGAGTCTATATTTGACTTCTCCAAGAGGTTCAATAAAATGTACAATAATATCCCTGCTGAGATAAATCCCTCAGAAGCCTCATCCAAAATTACTTATGCCAACGCTTTTTCCCCAATTTATGCCTTTTGTTGAGGGAAAGACGATCCACTTCCCTGGCTCACATGCAGGACTCGGGTGTGGAAGTTGAGTCGAATATATTGGTTATTGATTGACTCCGAAATAAAGTTGATAGAGACATACCCAGAAAGAGATATGAAGCCTCCACATCTAGTTCTTCTGCAGCTTACCCTCAAGTGGATGAATTGACAAAGATGGTAAAGACTATGTCTGCAGAGATGGAGAAAATGAAAGCGGAGGGAAAACAGACTTACAAAAACCCTCAGAACGTTGAGAACAGAGGAAATTTTAGGAGGCCAAACAAAAATGTTCCACAGATTATGCTAAGGGAACAAAGAAGCAGAGATAGGGATGATCATAGGATTCAAACCCCTCTCCAAAATAATCTGGTTGATGATGAGGGAGGAGAGGAGATAGAGGAGCTTGGTCCTGAAATTCACTGTATTGAAGACACCTCCCCTTTTCCACATTTGACCCAATCTACATATGAAGAATCCCTCATGAACAGTCAAATCAATGAACTGAGTAAGGGGGAGGAGGCCAAAGACAACAGGCCTATCAGATACAACCTCAAGTCAAAGGAAGAACGAAGGGAAGTCTGATATCCTTGATCAACCCCTCATAGAAAAAAAGGCTTGCTAAGCTTGCAACACTCACTACGAAGGAAACGAAAACTCAGAATATTTCATCAACAACCAAAGACCCTGTCCCTGAGGTAAGGGAAATTCCTAAGCCTCCTTCCTCCTTTAGTTTCAAGAATGAAATTCAAAAAATTAGAATTCTTGTACCCCTCTCGAAACTAGTTAAAAATGAAGATTTCAAGAGGTCCCTCTCCAAACTGTTGCAGTCCAAGCCACCTCAGCTTACCATAGACTCAGTAAATCTCCCTGATGAAAATCCAGCAATAATCCTAGGTCCCATGGTAGAAGACATAGATGATTCATCCCCTCCCTTCTACACATCCATGAACATACACAATAAGGTGTTGCATAACTGCCTGATCGATTTAGGGGCTTCCGATAACCTCATGCCCAAAAAAGTCATGGATGAATTGGGACTGGAAGAAACAAAGGATTATCATGATTTGTACTCTTTTGTTTCAAGGAGGGTGCAATGTCTTGGAGTCATCAAGGACCTAGTGGTGTCCTTATTTCAACTGCCAATGAAGAGTGTGGTCATGGACATTGTAGCAGTTGATGTTCCCCCCAAGTTTGGCGTGTTGTTGTCAAGATATTGGATTAAAAATCTTGGAAGAACATTACATATGGATCTCACATATGCCACTATTCCATTCTCTGGAGGAGAACACAAAAGATTGTATAGAGAAGCCCAACTGCCCTACATTGTTAGTGATGAAGCAGATCCCACTAATGATCCTATATTTTCTCTTGACACGGAGTTGGGGTTTAGTTTGTTGCATCTCACAGACTCTCCTAAAGCCTTTCTTGAAATCATAAAGCAACTCTTGTCTAATCATGAAATACCTCCTCCAACTACCTTTGTGTGGAAGATGTTCTTTGATGGAGCCTCTTCTAGTGAAGGTGTTGGTGCAGGAGTGGTTTTTGTATCACCTTGTCAGGAAACCATATTCCTATCATACAAGATAGAGTTTGAAACCACCAATAATGTGGTAGAATATGAGGCTCTTGTTTTGGGTTTAAGGGCTACAAAAGAAATGGGAATTGAAGAGGTAGAAGTGTTCGAAGATGCTGAGTTGAAAATCCAACAGGTTAGAAATGCTTATCGGGCTAAAAATCCTCGGCTCAGAAGTTACAGAAATGAGGTGTGGGACCTAATTGATAATTTCTTCTCATCTTTCAACATCTCTTTTATTACAAAAGAAGAAAATACTTTGGTCGATTCCCTAGTTGTCTCAACTAGCCAGTTTAGGATCCCTCTGCCACCTAAGATCAAATATGATGTTGAGATAAGATACATGCCATATGTACCAGACAATATCAAGCATTGGAAGGTGTTCAAGGAATATCTTGAAATCAAAAGATATATTGAGTCTGTTGATGAATTCTATGCATTACACATTGATCAGGATACTGATCCCAAAGGTGACCCTCACCCTGGGGTATTTTTAAATAAAATTTCTAATCACCATATTGTTCAGTTGCCTAGCAATCACATTCCAAAGGGACTAGTTCCTTTAGAAAGATTGTTCTATGGGAATGATGTGGCAATGAAGGGTAAGGTTTCAAATGGGGAGGCTGATGTAATTGAATGAAATATTGGCACAGAGGAGGATCCTAAATTTGTCAAGTTGTCAAGCAACATGTCAGGGGAGAAGAGACCCGAGTATGTTGATTTATTAAAATAATTTTCTGATGTGTTCACCTGGACTTATGAAGACCTCAAGACATATGACACAACTTTCATTGAAAACAAGATCCCACTGAAATAAGAGGCTAAGCCATTCAGGAAGAAGCTAAGACAGATTAATCTGATGTTTTTGCCTATCATGGAGAAGGAAGTAAAGAAGATTTTGGATGCTCAAATCATAGTCCCTTTGAGATATTCTGAGTGGGTGGCTAATTTGGTGCCAGTAAGAAATAAGAGTAGAGAAATCAGACTTTGTGTTAATTTTAGGAGCCTGAACATAATCTCAAGAAAGGACAATTACCCCTTACCTAAGATGGAGCACATATTGCAGAAGGTAACTGGTGCATCCAGGGTATCCATGATTGATGGTTTTTTTTGGCTACAATCAAATATCAGTCCTGCCTGAGGATAGAGAAAAGATAACCTTCACCACTCCTTGGGGTACATTCATGTATGCCAAAATTCCTTTTGAGCCGATGAATGCAGGAGAAACATTTCAACGAGCCATGTACATAGCCTTCATCGGGGAGAAATATTATTTCATGGTAATCTATCTAGATGACATCAATATCTTCTCCGGATCTGATAAAGAGCACTGTTGTCACTTAAGGAAGGTTTTCTTGAAATATAGAAGGTTTGGCCTTTCCTCAAACCCCAATAAATATTTGTTTTCCATGAAGGAGGGGAATTTGTTAGGCCATGTAGTATCAACAGAGGGAGTGAGAATAGATCCTAGTAGAGTAGAAGCAATTCAGACCCTGTCACTTCCAAGGTCTAGAAAGGAAGTCCAGGATTTCTTGGGGAAGATTAACCTTCTAAGAAGGTTTGTCTCAAATTTTGCTAAGTTGGTGAGACACATCACAGTTATGCTCAGAAAGGGGAATGAATTAAAATGGACTGCTGAACCCAGAGGATATTTTGACCAAATTAAAAGGGCATTGACTGAGGCACTTATGTTGATCAGTCCTGATTACGCCAAGGACTTTCTGATTTTCTTGTTTTCTTCTTTTGATACTGTGGCAGCTGTTTTAGTGCATAAAAATATGGAAGGGTTGGAG
>JASDQU010588029.1:22618-42488 GCA_032191745.1 Picea mariana | reverse complement strand
ATGGTAATTAGCTATATATTCATTATCTTTTTTTATTTTGTCAATTATATATATATATATATATATATATATTGTTTGAATGTTTGTTATAGTATACACTAATTTTGCATGATTGTTTCTATTATAAATTTAGAATTTCCCTCTAACCTTGTGTAGAATATTGCACCAATTATTAGTATAAATGATGTTGTACAAGCTTAGGAACATCATGACCAAGAAAACGAGGATCTCATGGAAGAATATGATGGGACAAATCAAGTTAATTATCCCATGGAAGAAGATGATGGGACAAATCAAATAATCCAAGATTTGTTTTCGTAGCCGGATGAGGATGGGGACAATGTTGGTATTTATGATGAACCTCTATTAGAAAAAGCAAATAAAGGATTTTATGAAGGATCAAAAGAAAATCTTCTCTCCACTACATTGTTGCTAGTGAAATTAAAGGTTATGAATAATTTGTCGAACACTTGTATGACACAAATCCTAAGGTATGTAATATGTTTCATCTCATATTATCCATAAATGTTGATTTTTTTCTATTTGTATTTAGTGTTAATTAATGTGTAAAATAAGAATGCAATTTTTATGATTAATATTCTTACATCAACTAGTTATTTCTTATGTTGTAGATTGTTAGGTGAATTTTTGTTGCCATCGTTAAATATTTTACCTCACACATATAGAGCTTTGCATGTCATTATTAAAGACATTGGAATGAATTATCAAACTATATATGCATGTCCTAATGACCATATTATATATTATGGACAACATGTTTCGAAAACAGAATGTCTGCAATGTCTTATCAGTAGATATAGAACCGATCAAGTAACAAAAAGGGTGCCTCAAAAGGTTCTTCATCATATTCCCATAATTCCACATTTGCAACGATTGTTCAGGTGTGAAAGAATATCACAATTTCTGGATTATAATGCGCATAATAGAAGTGGAGATGGTTTTCTTTGAATGCCTGTCGATGGTTCTGCATTTAGGGAAATTGAAGAAAAATGGGCAGATTTCAAAGATGAAACTCGTAATGTTAGGCTTTCATTGGCAGATGGCGGTGTTAATCCATTCAAAGATCTAAGGTCAATTTAATCAGTGTGGCCTATTTATTTTATCAATAATAACATTCCTCCTTGGATGTCAATAAAGAGGGAGCACATAATGTTGACAATGATTGTTCCAGGAATTTCTTTACATTAATTTTTTGAATGTAACATTTTCATTTGTTTCAATTTTTCCATAATATCTTTTCTTTATTTATTTACTTATATGTATTACATGACATCATTCCTATAGTAGTTATGTGTAATTTCAAACAATTAGGTAAGTACCAGGTTAAATATATGAATGTATATATTGAGGCTGTCATTGACAAGCTACTAAAGTTATGGGCTGCCATCCCAATGTATGACATATGTAAACTAATCGAGGAGAAGAAATTTAAATTTCGTGGAATACTTTTATGGACAATTCATGATGCCCATGGACTAACACATTTTTGTGGTATGTAGCATTCTAATATTTCTCTTTCATACTATATATTTTGTTTATGTTATCATGGTGCATGTTTAATTTTTAAATAATTTCATCGTATAATTGACATTAATTCATTTGTTGCAGGTCTTCAAACAGAGGGTAAATTTGCATGTCCAGTTTGTCGCCCTATGATGAAGTATCGTCATTCAAAAAGTTTAGTAAAGATGGTGTTTGATGACTATAGGCACCTTATTCCTAAGAACCATAGGTATCATACTACTAAAAAAACATATTTTCAATGGGAAAGAAGAGACTGGCTTAAAACCACGAAGAATGATGCCTCACCTATGGAGGTTGGAATATAATAGAAATCATCAAGGTACTCAATTTCATAATGTATCATAGATCATGTAATGTTTTGAATGTTTATTTTAATCATTGAATTTATTTTACCATATTTGATAATTATTTTTGTGATTTCTTGTATGCTTCATGAAGGCCGCAATCATAATGAAGGTATTAATAATCGTCTTCCATGAGGAATGAATGTTATCTCGATCAATTCATGAGGTTTCCCTACTATGAGGACCTAAAAATGGCTCATTTGTTTGATACAATTCATATCTGGAAGAATGTGACTGAAACATTATGGCGAATCATAGATGGTAGGAGGGACAAAGAAAAAAATCCCAAAATTTGTATTGACATTCAGGAAGCCAATCATGAAATGTGAAGTATTATCTGATATTCAAATAGATCAAATGGAGTGCTAGACTGAAATAACCTTCCATTGCTATTAACAAATCAACAAAGCAATGATGTAAAAGAGGTCATTCAAAGAATTAAATTTCGCACGGGTTTTGCTTAAAAAATAAATAATATCTTAACGAAGAAAGGTGAATTTGGTGGGGTAAAAACACATGATTGGCATACCTTCATTAAGGTAATAATTTTTGTATACATATTTATATATATATTCCTTATACATCTTTTATTTTTTTTATTTTTTCTTGTCTACTTTGGTCAAAACAGATAATGATTCATTTTTTTTTTACAGTATGTTATACCACTATCTCTCCCAAATGACTTTGACAACAATGTCAAACAAGTTATATATGATCCTGGAAAACACATGAGTTAAGTAGTTGTGATTTATATGAAAAATGTTCTTTCAAATTATTGTTGTACTTAATGACACATGTTTTACTTGTAATGTAATATATTATATTATTTTATGTTGAAACATGTTATTTTCTTGTGTCATGATCTCATGTAGATGGTTGTCATTGAAAGAAATCCATGAATATGATATAAAATATTGGAAGAGAGAAATTCCTTGTCTAGTGTGTGAAATGAAAAAGTATATACCTCCAACAATTTTCAATGCACAAGAACACTACCTCATACACCAAGTTGAGGAGATTGAAATTTTTGGACCTGTTCACATAAGGTCAATGTGGATGGTGGAGAGGAACTTGAAATCATTGAAGGTGTTGGTTAGACAAAGAGCACATCCTGAGTGTTATATGGTGGAGGGATATATGGTATATCAATCAATGGTGTATATTATTCAGTATCTTCCTAAATTAGCAACGCTAACTATGCATGCAATGGATCACATTTGGGATGTGAACTCCATCAAAAAATTTGAAGATTAGGAGCATCTGTTGGGGAAAGGTAGAATGAAAAAAATGAGAGGTAATATATTAATAATCGTGAAAATTTATATTAATAATACATATAATTTTCATTTCATGTGTATATGATCATACTCATTAGTTTATTAATACAATTTATTTCATAAATTACAAATATTTATAATTACCTGCATATTGGACATTATAACTAATATTTAATATTGGTGAATTATTTTTTTTTTATTCAGTTTCTCAAGAGTGGGATGCACTACATTTATACATTGCAAATAATCTTGATTGGATGAATGTATGGATTGAAAGATGTAAACAACATAATGGAAGTAGGTTATCATGGCAACGAATATCTGAATTGGTTAGAGAATCTCATCGTAACAGAGATGCCAATGTTATGGAAAGGGAAATTGATTTAGAACATGGTTTGGAAGATGGACAGGTAACAAAATTCACCCATTTTATTCAGTTATTTTATATTATATTAATATGACTACATTTGTACTACATTTTTCAGATACTTTCAAAGTTATATAAATATATGTTAATTTATTAATTGACAATGCATCTTTTACATATCTGACATATTGCAGTTGAAACACCACAAGGCTATCTGGTGCAATGGTCATAAATTTTGCATCAAACAATTTGATGAAACCAGGAAAAATTCTGATAATGGGATAGCTGTAGTATTCCAGGTCACTAATTTTTCCTCTAGGAGTGAACGACATCCTCGAGAATATGAAAATAGATATTATGGGTATTTAAATGATATACTTGAGTGTGACTTTAATTCCTTCAAATTAGTTATATTCGATGTCAAATTGTGTAGGTTACGAATGCATGAATGCGATGAGGAACGAACTTTTATTCAACATGCCAATAGATTTCCAATGATTAAAACAACGGTGTTTGGAAGAGGACATGATCGCTATGTTTTTTCCAAGCCAGTGTGAATAGGTCTTTTACTCAAATGTTCCAGGTGAAAGGGATTGGTCATTTGTTGTTAGATATGATCCAAGAGGAAGGCAAATTAAGTATACTCATTTACAGGAAGAAGATGATATTGAATATCAAGAAGATGATTGGACAGATCAGACATAGCCAAAAGATCATGGAGGGTTGACAGATGAAGAATATGAAGAAGATCATGATCCAGGTGTAGGAGAAAATATTGCAATTTTTGATGATGATGTCGATGAAAATATGCTCGAAAATGACATTGATGATGATGATGATATCATAAATCATTTCAACGTCGTTTCAGAACCGGATGATGAAACAAATGTCGAGTTTGATGAAGAAGATGATCAAGATATAGAATAAGGATAATTACACAGATGTTGAGGTTGGATTAGGTATGTGACTATATAATATTTTAATTTGTATGAATTATTCTCTTAAAATAATTTACTTATAATGTCATGGGATAATTACATGTTTTTAATTTTTATTTGACGTTTTTATATCCTATGTTAGATGTTGTTTAATTATTATTTGAAACATGAAAATAGTTTCCAATATACTAAAGTACGTGGTAGATTAAAAATATCATTTAGAAACACATAATTTCATGTACCTTCATTAATTTTGTTTTTGTAGTTTCTATATATGAATCTTAATAGGACGTTGATTTTGATTATTTTCTATTTTATAGATTGGGTTTGGGGATCAATTGAGAGTGATGTGAGGGAAAAGGGAGGGGCCATATGAGATTCCACCTTCACGTGATTGGCCTTGTTCAGTAGAGGATAAATTATTCTTGAAACCAAGAGAAGCTCTTTAATTTTTATACCATCATGATCGTATAAGATTTCATCAATATTGTTGCCAAATTATTTTATGCATCAATGAAGTTTTGATGAACATGTTTGTCATTTCTATAGAATTTATTTTGAAACCCAAATTTTCTTTCAAAGTACACAATTTGGTTGACGCATCAAATTATCAAATTTTAATTTCAAGTTGATAAACCAAATATGAAATGAATCTAAGCATCTTTTGATATCATCGCAAGAGAGACAAATGTAAATAATCTTGTGACGAATTTGCTATACTATCGACAAAAAAAGTTTGTCGATATAAGTATAACTAATTCGTCGCAAGAATATTGTGTCTAATTTGAATGGTGTTACATGGTTTGCAAGGCATGTAAGGCTTATATTATGGTGCAATGTAGTGTATTCTATAACAAAAATCTCTATCCCAAACCTAAAAATGGATAGTACCATATCTTGTTCATAAGAAAAATATTCTTTGTATGTTTCCTTTGTGGTGGCTCAAGCCCTCAGTACACATGATGCCTGACAATGAAATGTAACAATTTGACTATTGAATAATAGTGTTATTTCACCCATGGTTAAGGAAAGAACTTAAGGTTTTTAACTCCTATTTGAATCTTATTAGAATTGAGATTTGTTACATAGTCCTTGAAAAAAGACAAAAGACTTATGTAGCCGATATTAATTTGGTCTTTGTGTGGGACATTTTATGCCATTAGTATGTTTTGTAAAAACATAATGGATCTTGGGGACTACACCATGGTTAAGGAACGAGTAAAAAGGACCAAGGAACGAGGAACACAAAACAGGGAACAAGGAATGGAAATTGTACCAGGACTAGACACTAGCAATAGTGACCTCATGTGAATGGGGCCAACGTTGAATGTTTTTCAAACAATTTTTGTATGCACTGAAATTTGACATGGATAGACTATTTGCATGCCTTAATGATATGGGAGGGATTCTTGATTCAAATTTCACTCACAAACACTCTTTCTTCAATCATCATATCATCATGTAAACCATAAACCCTATTTTTCATATGTTCTAGTAGATATGTTAATGATTCCAAATTTCATATTTGTGTTTGACTCAAGGTCCAGCTAGCTTGCAAAGTATCAAATTTTAATTTCAAGTTGATAAACTAATTATGAAATGAATCCAAGCATCATTTGATATCGTCTCAAGGGAGACGAATATAAATACCCTTGCGACGAATTTGCTATACTATCGACGAAAAAAGTTCATCGATATAAGTATAGCTAATTCGTCGCAAGTATATTGTGTCTAATTTGAATGGTGTTATGCAAGGAGTATAGGTATTATATTATGGTGCAATGTAGTGTAGTATATAAGAACAATCTCTATGCCAAACCTCAAAATGGATAGTACCATATCTTGTTCATAAGACAAATATTCTGTGTATGTTTCCTTTGTGGTGGCTCAAGGGATCAATACACATGATGCGTGAAAATGAAATGTAAAAATTTGACTACTAAATGATAGTTTTATGTCACCCATGGTTAAGGAAATAACTTAAGGTTCTTAGGTCCTATTTGAATCTTCTTAGAATTGAGATTCATTACATAGTCCTTGAAAAAAGACAAAAGACTTATGTAGAGAATATTAATTTGGTCTTTGCGTGGGACATTTTATGCCATTAGTATATTTTGTAAAAAAATAATGGATCTTGGGATCTACACCATGGTAAAGGAATGAGGAACAAGGAGCAAGGAACGAGAAATGAGGAACAAATAACAAGGAGCAAGGAATGGAAATTGTACAAGGACTAGACACCGACAACAGTGACCTGTGAATGGGGCATGTTATCACCCTGTAATTTCCCAGGCTGAGGAGGAAATCGACAGGGGTAACCACAAAACCACGTTGAGTCTAGGACCTAGCCATCCAAGACTTAGAGAGGGATATCTCTATCATATTTATATTTTTTCGTATAGAATGTTAGGCTAGTTATAAGGGTACAAGGTTTGTGTTTAGAATTTTTTGGTTGAGATAGCAGAAAAGTGCCATTGGGAAAATATGGAGTCAAGAGGTTAATATGATAGATGAATGAATAACTAAGAAAAATTGTAACCAGGAAGGGTAATCATGTCAGTGGAGCCTCTGAGCTTATAAAATGGGAAAAGAATAATAGATCGAAGTTCATTTCAAATGCAGAGCGGATCTTATCCAAATTCTACATTTCAAACTTGGAAGAAAACATAAATATTGTTTCGAGCCAGCACAGGGTGTTAAGAACAAATCCTGCACATTATCTCCTCATAAAGAATACATAAACAAAAGTCATGTGAAACAGGAAAATAACAAGTTACATCAGGGAAAAAATTCACCACTTAAACATGACGCAAGAATCCGGAAATATAATGCCTTTGTATTCATCCATAATAGTCACTTACAGTCTTTGAAACATTTTTACAATGGATGGGGACATTTCCATGCCATCCTTCCCTGTAATTCTAACCCCATCTTCCTTTGAAAGATTAGTATTTATAGCCTTTACATCAAAATATAAGATCCTATCAAAGATGATCTGAAATGCTAAAAATAGTACATAATCAAAACAACTTCACAAAAGTAGGATCAAGTCCTATCTTAAGGGGTCAAGCCCTTATCGTAATCTGATAGTCCTCAGCAATCTTTGACATCTTCAGTAGTATTTTGGGTGATGAAAAGGCAACTCGAGATCCTTTCTGGTACCTAGACAAATCTTCAACCAAAAATAGTATAAATTTTGAGCCTTTTATCCTTTGTATTTGCCACTAAACCCTGAAAACGAGGATGATCTTTATCCATTTTAAAGTTATAATTCATTGGAAACCTTCCTCAAATGATATGGCAGAAAAAATATTCAATTTGGGAAAAGAGACTAATGTTCTGCATGTGTCTTCTCTTTCAGCATCTTACGTGCCTGAAACAGAGTAGGATAAGTTATCGAAAGTCCTGGGATTCAAAAGGTAACAACACTTTTTCAAATTCGGTTAAGCTGCCAAAACTGCAGGTCTTTGAAATTGTTTTCAAAATTGCAAAATATGGAATTTATTCGATCTATCTACCCTTCAGGATCTTTGTTGAGGTTCACAGCAGCTTCTTCTTGAGATTCTAGATCAAGATGTGTTTTTGGCTTAGGATCTTTAAGAACTAGCTTGATCCTTAAACATCTAACCATTTTATGTAGCTTATGATTCTCCTTGAGTAATTTCTTATTCTTCTTCTACTCCTTTACATGCATTTTAGCTAACCTTTCAAATGAGTTTCTTACCTCATCAGATGTCCTTTTCATAGCTTGATTCTACGATTTGATGACTCTTTCTAACAGCTTAAGCTCTATTACTTCCTCTTTCAGTTTTTGAATTTTGGATTCTTTATTGATCTTCTTTTTAGTTGATGTCTCAGGTACCTCCAAGGTTGGAGCTTCAACTTCAGTTTCCTCTCTCTCCTCCATGGGTGTTTCAAATTCAGAATCTGAGTATGGAAACTTTGAGATGTTTTTCTCAACAACATTGCTCTGGCCCTCTAGTCCATGATCAAAATCAATATTATTTTTTTCCTTCTTATACCTAGGTGAAGGGGTTGGCTATTATATTTGAACTGGTGAAAATCCCTTCTCTTCCTCTTACTATTCATGGAGGTAGAAGACTTCTTTGTAGGTGTCTTCTTGTCCTTGGGCTAGATCTCTTACCTGAATTCTCCCAAGAATAGGAGATAATCCCATGTCTTCTCTCTTCTCTGGAGTTCCTCCATCACTATAATATTTATGAGGCCATTATGGAAAAGCCTATTGTGCACCTTAGCAGGATTATCTTGAACTTGGTGTGACATCTTAGTCAAGCTCCTTTGAAGGTAATGGGGTAGATTGAGAGGACACTTTCCTATAAAATGATTCATCAGTTTGAATTGATAGATCATGACTCTACCATATCTACCCTCACAAGTGATGTACACTTGAATTTCCTTAAGAAAATTGTTCCATTTCTCCTCCAGGTAAGACCTAGGAACATCTTTTTGCCAAATAATTTTTTGAAAATCAGGCTTAAGGTAAGACCTAAACTCAATATCCTTAGTGACAGTTGTTTTAAACCATCTCTCACCTTGCCTAGGAATATCTTTTGTTGCCACAACACTAGCCTCATCAATTTGAATTACAATTGGTCCCGATATTACTTTGGCTCCATCAAAACTTTGAGCAAAGGCTTTAGCAACACCTTTGTGATACCCCTACAATTTCTCACAATACCTATAACAACTTGGTTCTTTAAACATATGGAAAATCTCAGGATGAGATTCCAGATATAAAACATCATTCAAATCCTTCCCAAGAAAATTTCCTCCACTGGCCATCTGCAACAAACGTTAATACCTGCAAATAAAAAAATTAGGCTAGAGTGGAATATCAACGCTGATGTAAGGAGAAATGGAAGTCAGATGGAGGAAAATTCTGTGAGGTAGACTAGTGGTTTGAATGGAAACCTTTGAAATGAACAGTTTGCAGACTAGAAACTATAATGTTCATTCAAAACAGAGAATGCCATATTGTTTGTTGGGTGGATTTGATAATGACAAATAATTTTCGATGATGGAAGATTCCCAAAATGACAGTAAGGATTTCAGATTTGATAGATTAGGGTTTAATGATTTCTCAAAACATTAATTAAAATCATAATAGAACGCCTCATATCATGACAAATGATCCTCATACACTATTTCGGCGGCATTTAGAATCATCATGACATGTGTAACGATGGCGGTTTTGAGAGTTTGATGGGACAGGCTAACTGTTGGAAAAATTTTGCGCTTTTCGACAGCTAACAACACCTCGCACATGTCTTTTTACCTTCCAAAAGTGAGAACTTTTGGCAGTATAACACATTGAAAACCGACCCTTAGCTGTCAAAAGATAACTTTTGACATTTTCACATTCAAGGGTTCAAATCATCACTTTCCAACTTTGGATATGCCTGGAAACATCTTTGACACATAAGATACATCAATGGACCATTACTCTTGCACTTCTTATCATGAAGAGATTCTTAAAATGATTAGAGAAAAAATTGACCGAAGAGCATGAGGGTTATACCCTGCATGCGCTAAATAACCTTTTCCAGGCCAGACTAGAGCCCTACGTTTCAATTATGGCCCTTTTCATGGATTTGTGCCCGACCACGAATGAGTCATGGTTCATCCTGTATACACCATGGACTTGGAGGTTTTTCCATTACAAAGAGTGGATCTACTCTCCCCGTGTTAACTATGGAACAACCTTGGCCCTCCTCTCTAGAAATTGTTTAAGAAGACCATCCTGGCCTATCATTTTACGACTTGGTTTTTGATTGGATGATTGTGTAATTGTCAACAGACTCACCCATTTGGTCGTATGGAAGTCATGTTGGTTGGTATATAGTCACTGGCTCAGTTATAATAGTGAAAAACTTTACATTACCAACTACACTTTAAAATCACACAGTTACTCTCCTTATGTCGATAGCTCAGCGTTGTTAATGGAAAGGGCCTCTGCACCGATTCGATTGGATGCGTGAGTATGAATCATTGCTATGTAACTTGTTAGGTTGTTGATTTTTTAAGACAATGACAAGTTGTTTGGTAGATACATGGTCATTAGTTTTTGCACTGATGATTATCTGAATGTTTAGCTAGCATTGGTGAAAATGCTTGACGTTGCTCATGTCGCATCGTGTGTTTGAAAAATAGACATGTGTGGATCTACTTCCCTTTGTATTACAAACAATCACTAGTTCACAAGAAAGCTACCACATAAGGTTTGTTTCACTCATATTCCTTTATCTTTGTTATTTGAATGTTAAGGAAAATAAACAACCATACCTTAAGAATTCACACTTGTACACATTTCATCTTCTACATGCACCAAGCAATCCATACCATTGGAAGGGATTATTTGTTGCACTTGTGGACCAAATCAGATACTCCCAACAGTGAACAGATATAACCAACCTCCAAGTCGAAGTGGTGAGGAGGTGGTTTTAGATCTATTGGCTCACACTCAATGGGATCCAATGTGGCATAAGTAATGAAAGTGGTCACATAGTTCATTGGATCAATGCAAGTGATAGAATGGGTGAGGATTTAGGTGTTGGACATTGTGAGGGATCACAATATGTGACAATGGTTCCTACATTAGGGAATTTCATGACATGAAAGAGTGAATATACATATCATTGATGACATAGATGTAATCATGTCCATGGAGGATATTGTAATATGTTGTTGAATATACATAATAAAATTCACTTTTATAGGTTGATGTGTTTCCCTAATGATCAAACTGTGTTAATTTCAATTTTTTTTTTTCCAATGTCCTTCAATTGGCTTAACATAATATTTTAACTTATGCTCCTAGAATGAACTTAGGTTTTCAAGACAAATATAGGAGAGCCAAGGTTTACAAAACCTTCTATTCCTTGAAGCTTTAATGTAGCTTAAAAACTAATGGTTGGATACTAATCGATTTACCATGTAGGTATTAGGTTAACATCCCTTTATTTCCCTTAGGCATAATAATACAAGGAATTGATAAAAGGAACAATGGTTAGTTTTTCTTCATCTAAAAAGGAACAATCATCATAAACCCTATTTTCCATATGTTCTAGTAAATATGTTAATGATTCCAAATTTCATATTTGTATTTGACTCAAGGTCCAACTAGCTTGCAAAGTATCAAATTTAATTTCAGGTTCATAAACCAAATATGAAATTAATCCAAGCATCATTTGATATCATTGCAAGAGAGACAAATGTAAATAATCTTGCAATGAATTTGCTATACTATCAATGAAAAAAGTTCGTCGATATAAGTATATCTAATTCGTCGCAAGAATATTGTGTCTAATTTGAATGGGGTTACATGATTTACAAGGAGTGTAGGGCCTATATTATAGTGCAATTTAGTGTAGTCTAGAAGAACAATCTCTATGCCAAACATCAAAATGGATAGTACCATATCTTGTTCATAAAACAAATATTCTTTGTATGTTTTCTTTGTGGTGGCTCAAGCCCTCAGTACACATGATGCCCGAGAATGAAATGTAGCAATTTGATTATTCAATGATATTGTTATGTCAACCATGGTTAAGGAAATAACTTAAGGTTCTTAGGTCCTATTTGAATATTCTTAGAATTGAGATTCATTGCATAGTCCTTGAAAAAAGACAAAAGACTTATGTAGCAGATATTAATTTGGTCTTTGTGTGGGACATTTTATGCCATTAGTATGGTTTTTACAAAAATAATGGATCTTGGGGACTACACCATCATAAAGGAAAGAGTAAAAAGGAACAAGGAACAAGAAACGACGAAGGAAGAACACAGAACAAGGAACAAGGAATGGAAATTCTACCAAAACTAGACATCGACAACAATGACCTCATGTGAATGGGGCCAACGTTGAATTTTTTCCAAATAGTTTCTGTATGCACTAAAATTTGACATGGATAGACTATTCACATGCCTTAATGATATGGGAGAGTTTCTGGACTCAAATTTGACTGAAACACCCACTTTCTTCCATCATAAATTCATCATGTAAACCATAAACCCTATTTTTCATATGTTCTAGTAGATATGTTAATGATTCCAAATTTCATATTTGCATTTGACTCAAGGTCCAACTAGCTTCCAAAGTATCAAATTTTAATTTCAAGTTTATAAAACAAATATGAAATGAATCCAAGCATCATTTGATAACGGTGCAAGAGAGATGAATGTAAATAATCTTGCGACGAATTTTCTATACTATCGACGAAAAATGTTCATCGATATAATTATAGCTAATTCGTCGCAAGAATATTGTGTCTAATTTGAATGGTGTTACATGGTTTGCAAGACGTGTAGGGATTATACTATGGTGCAATGTAGTGTAGTCTTTTCTTTGGTCGAAAGTTTGAAATAGGGTATGATCAATTGTTTCAACCTCATTTATGACATAAAAACTCTCAATCAATAGTTGATAATATTCTCAATCAAGAGTTTAAATATTTTCAACCAAGAATCTAGGGGGAGAATCATAACCCTCGACCAACAATCTAGGGGGAAAATCATAACTCTTTGTTGAGACATTTTAAAATGTTTCGTCCAATAATTTTAACTCTTATCCAAAAGATTATTTAACTTTCAATCAAGATATTTCAATGACTATTTTCTTGATTGAAACAATAAATATCACATTTCTTCACAAGCTTCTTTCCAAAAAGTGTTACTCGTCTTCACATTTTCACCCATTATTACTTCCCTTGGATGAATTTTTCCACCTGCACCAATCCCATGTCTTCATTTCCCTATCATTATGTTGTTGAAGTTCTATCTCTATATTTCCATCACCTATGGTTACATTGTCAAAATGAGGATGGAAGGAAACCTAAAATGTTGTTAGATAAAAAGAACCTAAAGTCAAGTAGTAGCCCAAGGAGAGGATTCAAGGGCACCTATAGTTAAGTTGTCAAAATGATGATGGAAGAAATCCTGAAAATGTTGTTAGATTAAAGAACCTAAAGCGAAGTAGGAGCCCAAGGAGAGGACTCAAGGTCTTTTATATCACGCTTGAGGTGATATTCTCACATGCCATTGTAATACTTCTCTTCACTATGTTAATATATAGAACACATTTCCATCCCAAAAAAAATTTATTCCCTATTTCATGCCATTCAATGAAGTAGAATAGTTTTGCCAAACCAACCAACAATAGTATTTGTCATTAGTAAGAAATAATGTAATTTTAGTTGATTGGTTTTTTTACTCGTTGTTATAAGAGTGTTTGGTCACTTTGCACACAAACCTATTACTAATAAGTGGTAACAGGAAAAATTTGGGTGTTAATTGGGTTTAGTTTGTGATTATTATCCTCTACACCAAGATTAATGAAAGGCAAAGATGTTTAAAAAAAGAGATGAAATTTGGTGAATAAAAATATTTACAAAAAAGTTTTTGCAAATACATAAATTCATTCTTTTGGTAAATCAACTACATTTTTATTGATATGCAGCTTATATGACAATACATTGATCAAATATTTTTAACCCATAATGTTTTCAATCTACCTTCTAGGTCGCACTAACCATTGTCATTGATCATCTCATACAAAAGGATGTCAATATCAACAAGATAAACTGAATCCTTGTTAAAATTTAGCTCTAATAACAAGATAAACACCAAATTATTGTATGAGACCCCATTGTTTCTAGGACAAGGGATTCCCTCCGCCTAGTGATTTGACTCGCTAACTCTATGGAGGTATACATACCCTACTCCCCTCTAGATTTAAACTTGTGACCTCTTAGGAGAAAACACATGTTCTTAACCATTAGACCCACTATATATATATATATATATAAAACTATAACCATTGTCATTGACCATCTCATACAAAAGGATGTCAATATCAACAAGATAAACTAAATCCTTGTTAAAATTTAGCTCTAATAACAAGATAAACACCAAATTATTGTATGAGACCTCATTGTTTTTGGGACAAGGGATCCCCTCCGCCTAGTGATTTGACTCGTAAAATCTATGGAGGTATGCATACCCTACTCCCCTCTAGATTTAAACTTGTGACCTCTTAGGAGAAAACACATGTTCTTAAGCATTAGACCCGCTATAATTAATATATATATATATATATATATATATATATATATATATATATATATATTAATACCCACAACACAGAGCACCGGTCATATCCCTGTGACAACAGACCGGCCATAGATGGAGAAAGACGTTGCAGAGAGAGGATAAATACTAGGGCGTGAACAAACTAGGAGAGAAAGATCGTGAACAGAGGAGAAAGAGGGTGCATAAAGAGGAGAAAGAGGTCGAGCACCTTATCCCTAGCAATGACACAAGGAAAGGTAGATTTCCATGACCAGAGATGCCTCTCTCTTTTCATGAGACAAATGTTAATGATTTTTCTTATATGCCTAGTTTCTTCGTTCCATTTTCAAGCTTTAAAACCCACAAATCAATACCGTAAAGAGTCCTCGGGGGAATATTTATGAAACAATAGAGATGAAGTGTGGCACATAACAAGGGTAAACCTAGTGGATAATTCTTTTGTCCATGTAATGTGTTCATATATTTCAATTCATTTTCATCTGCACAGGAACACACCACATACCCTTCGTCTTTGTTGGTGTATGGATCAGGCCCTCTAATCAGTCTTTGCGACCTATAAAAATGAGGAAATCCAAACCATGTTGAGAAGAATTGTTTCAAAAGGCATAAGGATCTTTACAAATCCAATAATAAGGAAACTCAAGGTTCTAGGGACAATGAGGTTTCTATTGTTTCCTATTCAACCTAGTCCTATAACCATCTTAACCCACACTTGTAAGAATTTAGTTGCACAAAGAATGGTTTCCTCTAAATAAGATATCCCGCCAATCAAGAGCAAACAAAGGATACTTATAGGATGGTGCACCCACACCAAGAGCAAGAAGACCCCTACCCCTATCAATTCAATCCACTCTTGTTGATCTCAAGGCCAACCTTAACACCTTGATGATTGTGCTATTTGTAAGCACCAGGAGAGGTGACAAAGCTAGTCTCCTTTCCTTCCCTAGGTATTGGCACATGTAATAGGGGAAAATGATATCCTCTCATACCTAAACGTGTAAAATTATATGGACTCTATGAATTATTGTGAATTTTGGAGATGATGCTTAATGTGATCCAACTAATGTAATTTACATTTGTCATGAATCACTTCTTATATTGTATTAGAATTGTGTGCATGTCCTCGGATTGATACTTACGTTGGGTCACTTGTACCTTACATTAGATGATGTACCTGGCATGTATATGACTTGGATTGAGCCTTTTTCCTTTAGAGGATGTTCAGGAATCCCCTTGTACCATTGATGGAGGTCATCCCACTTATATGAGGTCATTGGTATAATTTTGATATCATTACACCCTTTGGGATACAAAATCAAAATCCTCTTCATCCTTCTAGTTCCTTGGTGTTTTTGTTGCTACACCCTTAACCTCCCAATATTTCCATCTTTTTCAATGCCGAATTTGCAAAATCCCTTTGCTCCAACAATGTTTTGAACTTCAAATCCCCTTCACTAATGACTAACCTACCTTTCTATTACCTCCTCCAATCATTTGTTTCCTCTAGGGAATCTAAGAGAACTCAGAAGAAATTGTTGTCAAGATATTTACATCCATAGTTGTTAGTTTTCACTGAACCACATTGCAGAGGGTGCAGTTGTACTTCCTCCTAGTCACCAAGCTTATTGTTTCCCCACAATAGTACTAATGTGAAGTGTGGAGGGCATGCCTCTTTTCTTTCAAACCCCATAGTCTATACCTTTGCATCCACATTGGTATATATCTCCACATCAACACTCCACTTCACTTTCCTTTGCACTTAACATAGCCCATTACTTTTTATGTGATTTTTTCTATGTGCATTAGCCTTCCCTGTAGCCTTTACATCATGTCACCCCTTTTCCTTATCCTTTTTCTTGTAGATGAAAAGTGCAAAGTGAAAAGATATGAAATTCTCTTCACTACATTCTTAGCTCTGCATGCATAAAACTTTATAAGGAAAAATAATAGGATTTTGGCCAAACTTGCAAAGGAGGTTTTGTTGAAGGCCTTAAACCCTGTAAAACTGTATCTTAGAACACTAAAATTGAACTTAAATAAAAATATACTATTAACAAAACCTTCTTTATTATTGGTCCATTTAGTATTGAACCACACATCCCCATTAGGAGTCTTTTGGTCTATAAGCTTCATCCCCTTCTAGTTCTTCCACCTCTTCAAGAAATGGAAGTTGGATTATGCATAATGTAGGAATGGATGGAGTTGCATGAAAATGTGGAATGTATGTTGCATTCAAAACATGTATTCACAACATATGGGGTCATAATTAAAATCCCCACTTTATGAATTGATAAGTTCTTGGTCAACAAGATGAAGCCCTCGTGATCCTTATGAGTGTTCAAGTTGTATATGGTGGTCTCTATAATCATGAAATTTTACTATGTTAGAAATGATGACATTTGATTCAATGTTGTATAGGTGTACTAAGTGAACTATCCCATTTGCATGGTATTTTTAAAATTTGGTTCATTTTGTAGCACTTCACACATATTAATCTATCAAGAAATTATTTCTTTGCTTATAACCTCTTGCTCCTTCCCATAGCTAGTTTTAATAGATGTTGAATTTCTTTGATTTCATTTTCCTCTTGCATGGTTTAAAGAGTCGAGTCAAAACACCATCAGTTTGACGACCAATCCTTTGAGTAACAACAGCCTAAAATCAAGCGCTAATTAAAATTTATCTAGCAACTTTTCTAGGGATATTCAAACCCATCTTAGCTTAGGTGTAGATCTTTGGAATATAATTTTGAGAATAACTTTCCAAAGTCGCTAAACAAACATAAAGGCCTGAGTTAGGGAGTGAAATCTAGTTTCTATATCATTGAGTTTGGGAAGCCCTTATAACACAATGGTCAATCACGAGGTCGCATTAGGGCCCTCAGAGTAATCATCCCTGCTTTGTTGGTATTGGTGTCGAATGTCAACTGTTCCCCCTCTGATTTGGTATAGTAGGTGGTACCATAGAGGCCATAATATTTTAGACTTCCTACATAAGGTGACACCACAAGGAAGGTGGTGTTATACCTGGGATCGGCGTTGGTTAGACTCACTCGGACTCCTTGGAGGGTTTCCCACTACTCGGTGAGGTAACTTGCACCAGGGCGTTAGTTCATTAAGTAGGTTGTCAACGTAAATTTCCCACCCACCAAAACTCATCCCCTTCGTGCATTGATGCTACGATGTTGGATTCCATCACCAACTAGTGCTTCTTTGTGAGAAGGTTTGTTTGCATGCTTGACTCCTAGATTAATTAGCGTGTGTTTTTTTTTCTCCTTAGTTGGCCTTAGGATTGAGTTTGTGTCTAATGGAATCAGTTTCAAGTTAATTCCTCATTTGATCAATACAAAATATGGATACAATTAAAATAAAAGGTAATAAAGAGGTAACAAATAGCTCATACCTAACCTACGTCTTATAATTCTCCAACATTGTTCTTTACACTTAGTGAAAAAAACACCAAATGGAATGGTTTACACAAGGTCAATGGAGAACGTTATTGGAAAATTCAAAATATTATCATAAACCCACATCTTACATATTTGTACATGCACCATAGATTCACAATCTTTCATGAAGAGGTCCAGGAGAATTGCCTCCATGCAAAATTGTCCACATCATAATTGTCCACTAGTTTCGAGGGATTGTAACCAAGAGTGAGGGATGCTCTAGCTGAAATCCTCTCCCAAGAATCCATCGGAGTCAATGGTTCCTCAATCAGAGTCTCGGTTTTCTTTTTATGCCCAGTTGCAAGTCGCATCCCAAACAATTTTGGGGACTCTTAGCAATTCCTCCTCGGGGCATAAAAGCTTAACGGAGCAGCATTTTTGAGATCCCTAAGATTTTGCATGATTTTTTAGGCATGGAATAGTTGACCACATTGTCCATCCACTCCCAAGGCATGGTTTCATAAATTGGACCCCTAAATCCAAATGTTGCATTACTTCTTACTGAGCAAAGCACTAGTTATCGAAATCAATGAAAAAAACAACTTCCAAGGGGTTGGAATCGGGAATGAGGGGTGCTCTAGCTAAAATACTATCCTAGGAATCCAACGGAGTCGAAGGTTAGGCAATCCGAGTCTCTATATTCATTAAAAATCAGTCCACAATCACCTTTAATTACTTATAAAATACGTAAATGTTTGATATTGTCCATAATTTAATGTCTTACTTTGTTTTAACCAGGGGAGAAACATTGTCAACAAAACCATTAGTACCAGACAACATAAAATTGATATTGCGATGAAGCTAGAAGATCATGGTGTTCCCCAGCATCCCCATCTTAGTGAGGTGCAGCCCCAAGATGTTCCTGTGACTAAGGCCCACGACGGTAAAATGTCTATATAATTATCATATACTTAATAATGCTGTACTTATAAATTTTGATGTTTCATTGGCAGAGAATGTCATAGTTGATCCTCCTCGACCTAAAGTTAAGGTGAATAGGCCGAAATCCATTCCAACGGTGCCAACTAGAGGACCAAGTAAATAATTACATTACAGAGTGGTTTTTTAATACTAATAAACTACTTCAATGATATTTAAAAATTGGCCATATCAATTTAATATTTTTTACTTTTGTAGGTGATGGTCCCTCACAGTAGCATCCATGCCGTGGGTACGAGACCATACGTACTCGGCATGAAAGGACTGGAACAACATTAGTTGTTGAAGAGCACCCAGTAAACGAAGACATGGAGATGGATGAATTACTTAAGACCTGGAAAGCACAAAAGAAGACTAAAAGAAATTCATGATGTTATGCAATAATTTTATAAGATAGTTATATGTACATTATATAGATGAACATGTAATGATGCATATAATGCATTGAAATTATGGGTACTTTTTCATCTGATAATATACACAAGAATATTTATATGGCTTGTATATATCTGTGAATGTAAATTTGTAATACACTTAATGATAATTTCAACTTCTCTTATAAGACTTGGTATATATTTATTCAATACTCCTTGATTCAAGACCTCAGAATGAACGCAAGACCTGGTGCCTTGTTCTTGGGCTATGGATTCTAGGCAACAAATAGAACTTGAATATGCAATATGCAACTTCCAAAATCTTGTGACGTGATATATTCAACTTTGAAAGTCTTGTTACATGTGACATGTGGCAAGCATCTTTTTCCAAACAATGTGCAAACTTTAAAATTGGTGCAACATGCAAAAAGAATTTTTTGGAAAGATGCAGTAATATTTTTTAAGGATTACATGGTCATGTTAATCCATATAGAGTTCCATGATATAAACACTCATTTTTATAATGTTGAC
>JASDQU010588029.1:12589-22598 GCA_032191745.1 Picea mariana | reverse complement strand
AAACAATGTGCAAACTTTAAAATTGGTGCAACATGCAAAAAGAATTTTTTGGAAAGATGCAGTAATATTTTTTAAGGATTACATGGTCATGTTAATCCATATAGAGTTCCATGATATAAACACTCATTTTTATAATGTTGACATATATTCCAATATTCACTTTGTCGATTAGAGGGCACAATTTTGGCAACAATTTAATGTTTTAGTTCCATGAAATTTATTTTGTTTCATCAACAACATTATTGATTAAACAAGAGGGGTTGGAAATAGCCATGTCAAACATTTACTCTTTCACACATGTGCATCAACTCAATCTTCATGTCTACAATATGTGGAGGGTTATTCAAGGTTTCAAGACTTTCTTCATATTTTCATACTTTATTCTTCTCATGGTCATGTTAATCCATATAGAGGTTCATGATATAAACACTCATTGTTCTAATGCTAACATAAATTCAAATCTTCACATTGTCGATTAGAGGTCACAATAATGGAAACAATGAGAGAGTTTTGACCATATGTCAACTAATTTGTCCCTTAAAAAAAACTTCATTGATGTGTAAGGGAGCACTCTGTCTATGAGAGACACTACATGAAAGTAAAAGAGGTCCTACATATTGAAATATTTATAATTAGTTCATGAAAGTGTCCTACATATTGAAATACAAATTTGACGGACCCAACAAACAAATTATTTACCACACTGTCTTTCACACAAAATGACACTTCCATCAACAAATAAATAGATGGGATAGTACGTTGAAGTCATTGAGCCAACACAATGGACTCGACAGTTGACTAGGATGGAAATCCGTGAAAGCATCTAGGGACAAGCCCTATTAGGGAGCCACAATAATCCTTGAAACTCCAAATAGAATGGATAAGGCTTTGTTTTTCAGTGCCTCTCACAATGAGCTTCGCCAAACTTACATATATGTAATAAAATATATATGTTATTACACACACACACACACACCATAACACATCAAATATGTTATTATATCCCAACTCTATATTACAATACTTGACCCACATCCACCTACAAAGATAAAATATACTAGACCCTATAACAATAGAGACTTGGGACCCATTTGGTTGAGAAAGAGTATGAATTGAGACCCAATTGGCCCACTTACTTAAGTCATTAGATAAATAATAACATGAATAGAAAATATTATTAAGCCCATAAACACTTAACAATCAAGTTCTTTTATAACATATTGTATTTGTAGATGATCCCTTGCTAAGTTTAAATCATGCAATAGGATTTGATCTTAGCCTCGTTGTTACTTTTTATTTTACATGTAACCAAAGTATGTCAATCCCAAGTTCCTTTCGTTTTCTTTGATGAAACCATCATTTATTATCAATCCCTATGAAGCACCATCAAAGTGTAGGTTATGCCAAGTAGGTTTTGGTGTTTGCTAGTATATTGAGGATGTCTTAGTGGTGATTTTATCATTGTCATTATAAACATTTTAGGGTGGGGTTACTAATACTAAAGGACTTCATTTATACATGAACTAGGTTATAGTCATATAGTGACGATGATACTTAAGATGATCATGATGGCAATGCCCCTCTTAAATTAAATACAATATTTTGAATGTTTGGAAATATTAGGTGGTTATGGTACCTTAGACAAGTTCAATTTTCATTTTCATTTAGAATAACCATGCAATATTTTGTGAGGGGGATCAAAATCCTAGGATGTATTGCTTCAAGGATTTACAAGGAAAATTTATACCACAATGAATTAAGGGTTCCACTTATGTTAGTTATGGTAGGTTTTGACTCATTCATTTCTAAATCACAAATTAATTGATTCAACTAAACAACCTTAAAAAGAACATGAATTAGGTTTGATTTCATGATATGTACATGAACGTCAGAAAATTTTAACATCATAAATTCATATCTCACCTTTAGATATCGCAAAAAACCTTATTCAGGTAAATCATATAACTTCACTATGGGATTCTAAAAAGGCATATCACTTGGCTTCCCCTACTCACCTACTAGGAAAGTCAAGGTAAAGGAGAAGTACCCTAACGTACCTTATCTTCTACTAGGTTATCACCAAAACCTTAACTCACATACCTTCCTTATAGATATCCTAACCTTCCTTAGTTACTGAAAGTATATATATGGTTCCTTAACCTAATTTCTAGTCTAATAACCCTCATTAGGTATAATGGAAGGGGGTTACCCTATTATAACCTAGTATGAGTTGCACTTACAAGTAATCCTCCCTCTTAACCCATATATCTCTTTTTCTATCCAACATTATTTTGGCTCATTTAATTATTTTATTAGATGAGGTATCCCACAAAAGTATGATGGATATATCCTTCTATTTCATTGAGATTTTTATCCTCTTGATTAAGTTTTTAGGCCAATGTTTTACTAAATTAGTTATAGAGAAGTATCCCCTTCCAATAACAAAGAATATTTCAAGTTCAACCTCTGGTAAATTAGAGGCTATCGAATTATATAAGAAGGATAAATGTTCAATGATTTTGACCTTTTGTGATTTTCCCTCACTAGATTCTATCTAGGAAATCTTGTTGAAATTGCAATTTTGGATTGATGAATTTGTTGTTTTTACTATAAAAATGGATTCAACACCCTCGAATACCCCTAATTCACTTGGATTATGTAATGTTATCATTTGATATCTACGATTTCATCAATCCAAAATGATTTTTTACATATTTGAAGACAAAAGTTTCAATTTCTCCTCCCATTATTTTGAATAGTTTCAAAAGGGTGACCTCATTAGACATATAGATTACACCCCATCATATATCCTTTTATTTTTTAGTTCTCTTTCAAATATCAACTTGTATTCTTTCAATGACTAGAGATAATATAACTAGAAAGCTCCTTTTGGTCTTTTAATAGAGGTCAACCAATGGAAATGGAATTGGAACTTGATCAAAGTATTAGGTGAAGTCCATGAGATATGAACATTGACCAAAGGTAAAAATCCTCACTCTTTGCTATTCCCATACTCGTTGTAGTATCCAAATTTAATTCTCTTGCTAGAAAAAAAATGTGTTTATATACATAATATATAATTAAATAATATCCCATGTTAACTAGGTTTGGTTAGTTGATAGGTAAAGAAAGGGTGTTTTGATTCTCAACAAAGATTCAATATTTGTTTGGTTGGTAGGTAAAGAGGGGATGGTGTGATACCCCATGCAACGTGCCATTTAAAAACATGTTTGTTTTTCATGGATAATTCACCCTCCAACATGTAGTTTAAAAATTAAGATGGATAAATGTTTTATGACATTGATTTTTTTCCCAAATGTGAACTATTTCTCATGTAGTCATAAATAATAATGTTAGAAAGGTAAGTTCGCAAGGAAATTAGCCTTGTGTGTAAATCATTAAACAAATAAGAAGACAATGGCCTTTCCCAACTAGATTCCCACAAGATTTGGACTTAAAATGATATTTCTAAATATTCCCAATAAATGGAATGGTCCTTCATTTTAAAGATCCCGACAAGATTTGGAATGTAGATAATATTTAAAGATTAATAAAACCAACTATAATGAAAATCCATGAATGCATCTAGAGACAAACCTTCTTAGGGAGCCATAAAAATCCTAAAAATTATGAGTAGAATAAAGAATCCTTTGTTTTCTAATGCCTCTTATGATGAGCTTAGCCAACCTTACAACTTATATGTTTAGTAAAGATCACACATATAAATATATTTGATATGCATATGTTATCTATTATTTTGTTTGTTAATTTGTGTGGAACCTGTTGGCTACACGATTAACCTGTGGCTTGAGAAACCGCGACTCAGGGGAATCTAAGCCATCAAAATCACCCGGGGATCGCACCCGGCCTGAGCCACACCAACCCTTAACATGGTTGGATTTTTTTTCCCCGCGGGTTTCGAACCGGTGACTTTAACATCACAGAGTGGCTTAACAACACACTCCGTCACCGACTGTCCTACACCTCGGGGTCGTATATGTTATCTATTTTACTAACATATCCATATCAAATATATATTGTTACATATATATCTTTTGGTTGACTCATGGAATTTCTCCTATGCCAAACATTCATCAAAATATGTTCTTTTCACTATGTTAAGGGATTCTACAACTAGAAATTTTCTTTATTGGACAAGACATCTTCTCTATATGTCTTAGTATAACGTTAAAAAACCCAATTTAATGGAGAATTCTTCCTCCTAGGTTAATTCCCCCTTGAATGTGAAAATAAGATCTTTAGATAATTCTTTCAACAAAAGGCATTCTCTATTCTAGCATACTTGAATTTTTGAATATAGATGAGGGACTATTGACATGAATTGATAGACTAACTATAAATATCTGAGCGTAAATCTTGATTGGATGTGACACTCCATATTTGCACTCTTGAAATCAAAGCTAGATGGTGCTTTATCACATGCAGAGTGATCTACCCACACATGCAGAGTGATCTACCCATACCTTATTTACTTAAGAGAATTTTCCTCTGTGAAATTTTTTCAAGAATATGATGAACTTAATAGCGTGTAATATTATTCCAGTACATGCCCCCTTTCTTCAAAAATAAAATATTATTTTTTTTGTTCAAAAATAAAATTTTAATATTTTTTGCTCAAAAATAAAATTTCAATTTTTTTTTAAATAAATCATTTTCGTCACAATTTCGACGCACCATAGAAATCCTGCGATGAATTTTCTATAAAAACCATGAAAGTTTTTGTCTCAATTTCAATGAACCATAGAAATCCTGCAACGAGTTTTCTATACAAATCACGACAGTTTTCGTCTCAATTGCAATGACCGATACAAATCCTGCAACAAATTTGCTATACAAATCATGACAGTTTTCATCTCAATTATGACGACCGATACAAATCTTGCGATGAACTTGCTCTACAAATCATGGAAATTGTATAGTGATTTCATCGCTATATACCCTGTGTTCTTCACAATCGTGACGAACTCTTTGAAAGATGATTCGTGGAAATTTTTTCACTTACTTTGCCTATATTGTCCAGTGTGCGACAATTTCCCTACTGTGTCACTCTTTCGATGAATTCTTTACTTAGTCGTATTGGCGAAGGTATTTTTTTTTGTTGTAATTGTGACAAATTCCCTTCTTTCATCGCTTTTTCGACGTTAATAAAGGTTCATTTCATGTGCCACATCAAATGAAACTATGTTTGGGAGACTCAAGATTCGTCACAATATCCATGACATAATGCCACAAGAGCATTGAAATAGCTGTCACAAAATGAACTAAATTTGCTAGTGACTTCTTACCATACCACTACTCGCATTAGTCCTTTTGAAGCAATATATGGAAAAAATCCACCTTCTATTATCTCCTACATTCAAGGTGTCTCGAAGGTTCAGGTTGTTGACCAAACAATTACAATTCAAGAAGATACTCTTTGTACCCTCAAAGAGAATTTTTTCATGGCTCAGAATTGCATGACATAACAAGTTGATCAAGGTCACTCAGAATGTCAATTTGTTGAAGGAGACTAGGTATTTCTTTGACTGCAGCCTTATAAACAAACTTCACTCAAGGCCAAATATTGCCAGGAACTAGCGCCCAAATTTATGGTCCTTATACATTTCTCAAGTGCGTGGGATAGGTGGCCTATCGATTAGCTTTTCCTAGTTCTTCTAAGCTCCATCTTATTTTTCATGTCTCCTTCTTAAAGAAGGTGATTGGAGCTAAGTGCCAAACTCAAACCAACTATCCCGAGTTGGATGAAGAAGGATCCATCTGGTTGCAGCCACAAGCATTTTTGGACCAGCGTGAACATCTTCTTTGTCAGTGCACCATCAAGGAAGTGTTTGTCCAGTGGAAATATACAACTCCCGTAGATGCCACATAGGATCCATCTAACATTTTGCGAGAATTTCCTCATCTCAAGCCTTGAGGACAAGGTTGATTTTAAGGAGGAGGGCATGTTAGGGACCTATCCTACCTAACCCCTAAGGTGGGTATAATAATATATTTCCATGTAATAAAGGTCAATATTAATAAGGCCTAGAAATAAGGAGGAATGACTCAATTATAAGAAGACCTAATAGGAGATTTCACTTATAGAAGGATCTTCCTCTAGATTGTTCTTTTGGATAGATAGATTTAGTATAAATAAGAGTAGAGGATATGAGAAGTTTTGTCTTGGAAAATTATTTTAATAGAGCTCTGCTCTGCTAGAGGTTTCCCCCTCGAAGAGGAAAGTGAACATTGTTTCACGCTTCACGCTTCTGGAAACACCAATTAATGAGTACTATCTCACATGCTAGACTCCTACTCCAATATGACCACGAGCTGTGACCATGGGCCAAATCTCTTTGTAACTTCATCCTTGGCGATTTTATGACCTTCACCCTCAGTTCCTTCTGAAATGATTTCTACCAAAACACACAAACCTCTGCTGCGTGTCCTCCTAGATTCGACGGTCTAGCTCTACTTCAGCCTTTGTGACCTCGTGAATATTTTTCTTGCTCCATGCAATCTATGAACTCTATCTCCCAAATTCTCCAATTCGCTACCATGTATCCTCCTCACAGCCAATGGATAGGATCACTTATGAGACTTCGTGACTTTGACAAGCGTGCTACTCAACATTTCAAAACACTCTAAACCACAGTGTGTCGAAAGCCTTCATGACTATCCTCCCTATTGAATAATTCTCACCGATATCTCTTCTGATCTTGTTCTTCCTTGAATGCTTTAACTCCTCAGAAAGGTTTCTTTGACACTTAGTCAAAATTGACCCTATTCATGTCTTGCAACACATTTTCCTCAACAACTTAGATTCTTTGTGGATTATTGTGGAAACCTTGGAATAGTTCTTCACACTCCTCTGCAAATACGACTTATGCTACTCCTCCTGTGCTCGTGAGTCAAAAGACTATGTCATGCACACCTTGTAGAAAATACAGACTCTCTGCATACAAAGCTCCAAGTTATCTCTCTTGGAATTTTTCCTCCTCGACACTTTGAGATTCTGAAAATGACTCCTTTGATACTTAGCCAAGTATCGACCTTGTGCACACTTTGTGACAAATTATTTAGACTTGACCCTTCATGGGAGACTATGCACTCCTTGCAATAGTTCTCCCACTACTCAATTTTTCCTCCTGAACAATATGACTCTGAGTACGTTTTCTCCTACGCACACCTTCAAGCTATTCTCCCTGAACTTCTGATTCAAAACAGACTCTGTCAACACACACCTTGTGGACACTTATGCACTTCTTGCATACAAACATTTCACGTTATCTCTTATAATCTTATGAGTCGAAATAGACTTTGTCAACACACTCCTTGCAGACAATATGCACTCCTTGCATAGGCTCATAGAAGATAAGCAATTGAAACTTATCTAATATCGCATAGATTCATACATTCAACAATGTAATTGAAGTCATAACATAAGAAAAATAAATAAAAGAGAATTGAATTTAACAAGAAGTCTACCATTCATTTATTCAGATAGACACAACAACACCAAACATTTGGAACAATGCTTCTCTATTTTATTCATTCAAATTCTATGTACATGGATTCATACAATTGTCTTTAGCAGTTCTACAACTCTCAACTATAATGATCTTCAATAGCCTCTACTTCATCAACAACCTCATTTGGGAAATGATACATTTATTTATACAACACGATCTCATTTAGCTATCCCTCTAACTACCTTAGTGTTATCTTATGGAAATAAAATAATTCAACTACTAAGGATTTATTACAATAAATGTTCGAGACAGATAGATAAGAGAAAATGCATCAAATCTCTACTGCAAGCTACTATAATAAAATAAAATATATCCATCATCGATCTCATGCAATTGTTCATCTCAAAAACATTTAAGAGGTTCTTAAATTACAGTCTTTTCAATATTTTTGTGTGATATGCCTTCTTAAATTCAAAACCATTCTTCAAAATGTGCACTAGTGCGTTGAGTTGTCATCCATTCACACATTTCTAGCGATGATCCTACAACATACTCCTTTGGACAAAAATTCATGGATTCCTGTCCATGAGCTCCTACACTGACTTTCCATGCTTCTGAATATCTACTTCATTTACCCAAATAGCATCTTCTATTGGGTGTCCTTTCCACTTTACCAAATATTCAAAATAATTCTTTCTCCAGGTATTCTTGCAAATCCTCTGATCTATGGTCTTCTCCATCTGTGATTTTTTTGCTATAGTCCTCTGCTTCTGCCACTGGATCTTTTTTCTGATATTTTGATCCTTTGGTGTCATCACCCCTAGAAGGATACAGGTCTGAAATGTTGAATATGGGCGATATACCGACATCTTCTGGAAGCTCTATCTCATAAGCATTAACATCAAATTTCCTTAGATTCTTGCATGGTATTATCTTCTTCATCTTCATTTTGTTATATGTTCCCCTTTGGAACCTCTCCTTCCTCAGATGTGCTAGAACTTGATCTACCACTTCAAATTGAAGTTTTCTCCTATGCTGATCAACTCTTCGTTTATACTCTATGATATTATTTTGCAACTTCTCTTTGATCTGATTATGGAACTTCTGCATTTCTACAGTGAAGTCTTCCGCTCCAACACTTTTGAATTCATTCTATTCTAGGCCTCTCAACTCTGATACTCCTCTTGGATTCATCCATATACAATCCAGAATGGGATCTTTCCTTTACTTATGTTTGGTGAGTCACTGTATGCAAACTATGCTTGTGACAGAATTTCGTCCCATTGGCTATGATGTTAAGTGACCAGACTCCCCAACAAATTTCCTAAACTCTATTTTTCCACCTCAGTTTGTCCATCCGTTTAATGGTGATATGTTGAACTAAAAGACAGTTCTGTCCCCATCTTCTTCCGCAATATTCTCCAAAAGTGACCAACAAATTTAGTGTCCCTATCTGAGACAATACTCTTGGGAAACCCATGAAGCCTCACAACTTCTTTGAAAACAAATTTGCAATGTGTGTTGTATCATTGATATTCTGGCATGGGATAAAGTGTGTCATGTTTGAAAATCTATCAACTACCACAAATATGGAATCACTTCCTCTTTCTGTTCTTGGAAATTCCAACACAAAATCCATGCTTATTGCATCCCAAGGGCTTTCTGGAATAGGCAATGGTTGATACAATCCAATATTTTGTCTATTTACTTTTGCATATTGGAAAATCTTACATCTGTTCACAAACTTCTTCACTTATTCTCTCATACCTGGCCAATAGTATGAACTGTTCAGCTGTACAAATGTATTATCATGGACAAAATGTCCTGCTAGACCTTCACTATGTCTTTCCTTTAGTCGATACTCTCTCATCGAGCACTTTGGTATGCACAAATGGAAACCTTTAAACAACAACCCATCTTGAATTGGATACTTTGTCCACAAGCGTCTATCTCTGAGCACAGGATTTGTACATGCTTCATATGCTTCCATAAAATGCAAGATACCATATATATAAAATATGCAGAATAGAAACGAACTGCTAGAAATGACAGAATAACAGTAAAATAACCGGCATAATCTTCACAATACACATAAATGATATACGAAATAGCAACAGAAATAGCACTTTGAATCAGAGAGCAATGTTCACAGGCCTCTTTGAGGGGGAAACCTCCAATCGAGCAGTGCTATGTTACAATAATATCCAAGCTAGGGTTCTCATACCCTCGACTCCTATTTATACTAAAAAGAAGCATCTAGAGGAAGATCATTCTAGAAGCGGAGGCTTCTATTAGGTCTTCTTACATCCACCTTATTCTATTTTATTGAAAGGTCTTATTAATATTGACCTTTATTACATCCGAATACATTGATCTACCTATGTGTGGGTTAGGACCTTAACATGTTCGCCCCCTTAAAAATAGCCTTGTCCTCAAGGCTTGAGATGTGGAAACTACTGCAGAATGGTAGCTGGTTCCCAAGTGGCATCTACTGGAGTCATATCTTTCCACTGTACGAGCACTTCCTTGATGGTTCT
>JASDQU010588029.1:0-12489 GCA_032191745.1 Picea mariana | reverse complement strand
GGCCTTAAGTGCTAATCTGCAGTTATGGACACTTATGCACTTCTAATCAATGGTTAAGTACGAGAGTGATGTAAAATATCATGCAAAACAGATTAAGCATATAGTGATGAGAAAGGACGTTGTATACCTTTGAGGTGATCAGAAAAAGTGGTGTTATGAATCTAAATACAAGTGATGAAGGGTATAATAATGGAAAAAAGTGTAGGCAAAAAGGTGCATAGTGCGGTCCTAACACGTAGTGCCTCCATTTATTCAAGGCTTGAATGATTGCATAAAATTATTTATCATAGGTGGAGTAATTTCTCTTAGTATCATTCAGATTCTCACTAAAATATGCGACGGGCCTATTATCTTGGTTCAATATTTCTCCAACTACAACTCCACTCGCATCACATCTTAGTTGAGATGTCTTCCTGAAATCTGGCAAGACTAGAATCAATTGTTTTTTAATCTTCTCCTTCAATATACAAAATATTTTCTGAGCTTCTTTTGTCCACTTAAATTAATTGTGTCTCTTCTTCTCTGTATCCATCATTGATGTAAAAATTCCACTAAAATTTCTAATGAACTTCCTATAGAAAATTTCTAATCCATTGAATCTTCTCACCTCAAATATGCTTCTTGGCAATGACCATTATCTAATTTCTTTCACCTTCTTTGGATCCATCTTCAATTCATTTGAAGAGATCACAAAACCCAAGTAAATGAGTTTTCTCTTCATAAAAGAGGATTTCTTCATATTTATCAATAGATTCTCCCACTGCAATCTTCTCATCACCAATGTTAAATGCCTCAAATGTTCTTCTTCAGTTTTACTAAGACTAGTATATCATCCAGATATAAAATCAAAAACTTAGCAATGTAATCTTTGAATACCTCATTTATCAAACTCATAAAAGTACTCAGGGCATTTGTTAATCCAAATGACATAACAAGCCATTCATACAACCCTCCATTTGTTTTGAAGGTTGTTTTCCACCCATCACCTTCTCTCATTCTTATCTGGTGATATCCACTCTTCAGGTATATCTTTGAGAAATAACTTGTCAACTCAAACAATCCATTAAGTCATCCATCCTTGGTAAAGGAAATATGTACTTGATGGTGATCTTGTTTATGGCTCTTGAGTCTATACACATTCTCCATACTCCATCCTTTTTCGGACTCAACATATTTGGTACTAGGCATGGACTCAAGCTTTCACTGACCAATCCTTTTTCCATCAAATCATGGACTTGTCTCTTTACCTCCTCATTCTCTTGAGGTTTCAATATGTACTCTTCTTTATTCAGTAGACTCCCTTGTGGCATTAGATCAATGTGATGGATAATACTCCTGATGGGTGGAAATGACCTTGGAAACTCATCCGCTACCATGTCAACAAAATTCTCCAATAGCTCCTGAATTTCTTCAGGAAGATCATCCATAGAAATACTTGTAAGGATGACTCTATGATTTTTCACCACAACAAACTACATATATTTTTCCTTCTTGACTTCACTCAGGAGTTACTTCCAACTCATGAGAAGTATACTTGTGTTGGCTTCTTCCTTTACTTTATTTTCCTCTATTTCCAGCAACATGTGTGTCCTACCATTCTTATACAAAGTATAAGTGTTTTTTCTCCCATCATGAATGAAATTCTTGTCATACTTCCATGGTATCTGCAAAAAAACATGACATACATCCATGCGAATAACATCACACAAAATCTCATCTCTATATCCACCTATCTTAAATTCCACTAGGCATTGTTTAGTTACCATTACTTGATGTCCTTTGTGAAACCAGCAGACCTTCTACAGATTCGGATGTGCAGTTGTCTCTAGCTCCAATTTTCTCCACCATCTATGTGGATACTAAGTTATCAGTGCTCCCACTATCAATTGTCACCTTGCATACTCTATCTTTAGTCTTGCAAGCAGTTCTGAACAAACTGTTCCTCTGCACTGATTTTTCAACCTCTGGGTTTGTCTTTAAGAGAACCTTCCTTAGCAACATATATCTCCCATATTCTGCACCTTATGCTTCAACATTCCGCTTCTGCACTTCCGAAACGTGAGATTCACCTCCTTCTTCTTTCTTTCTCTCAGGGAATTCCCAAGAAATTTGTCCTGCCTTTCCACATGCATAACACTTTACTTATCCTCCCCTGCCTCTTCCTCTTCCTAGAGGAAAAGATCTTCTACCACCATACTATCTCCCTCAGTAACTTCCTCCTCTTTCTAGCTAACTATGTGTTTTTTCAGTCTCAACCTTAGGCTTATGTTCCTTATCATGGACAACTCCTCTGACTCTATTTAGACTTCATCCTCTGCTTCACTGGGACTTTTTTCTGTCCAACTTCTCTTTTGCCTTCAACACAATCTGATAAGCATCCTCCGCCATCCTTACTGTCATCATGCTAATTTCATCCTAGATTTCATATCCCAAGCCATTTATATATTTGGAAACTTTTTCATCATCTTTTTTTCTCTGTCCAACCATGATGTTCAGCTTGTAAAACTCTTATGTGTATTCTTTCATAGTCATTCCCTTCTCTCTTAGGTTATGAAACTTCCTGAATATATTTATATGATAGTCCTTGGGTATGAATTTATCCTTTATCTTGGCTACCATTTTGTCCCAACTCTTGATCTTTTTCTTTTCTTTGCATCTTTTGTCAGACTGCAGTTCATCCCACCACAATGTTGCATGTCCTTTTAACCCGGTGCCAACATGTTTCACCTTTTTCTCCTCATCGACATCTTCATAGTTGAAGTACTTGTCCATTGACCTTATCCAATCCAACAATTCTTCAACATCTAAATTTCCTTCATACATTGGGATGTCTATCTTTGATCTAGCTCCCAATTTGACAACCACTTTCAACAAGTGTTATTCTGCAACATCCTCTACTACAACTTCTTCAACTTCTACTTCTTCATTCTCTACATCACTGACATATCCAACATCAAGTGTTGTCCTTTGTGTTGTCTCCATAGAATCTAACCTTGCGGGAAGTTCTCGCATCTCTCTTTCCACAACTTGATTTTCTACAAGCGGATCTGCATGTCTGCTAGGTGGCATTATGCTGAAATTTTCTCCTTTATACAACTACCACTGGATGTATTTGATACCACTTAATGTTATCAGACTACTTGTTTTTGCCTCCTGCCTACATAATTAAAATATGTCACTCTAATACCACTTGATGATATCAGGCTCTCTTCTTTGTCTACAGAAAATTAATTATGTGTCTCTGATATCACTTGATGCATCCCCCCTTCCTTCCTAGGGATTCTACGACCTCTCGGTCAATGATATTCAAAATATAAAACCGAATGGTCTCTTCAGGCCTTCAATAGACCCTGAAAAAATGACACACAAGTCCCTTTGATGTTACTTGCAGGTTCAAATTATCCACGACCCTGCTCTCTCGCACTTCTGGCACCACAAATTTATGAGTACTAGCTCCCGTTCTAGACTACTTCTCCAATATGACCACAAGATGTCACCATGGGCCAGCTCTCTTCGTAACTTCAACTTCGATGTTTTTATGACCTTCACCCTCAGTTCCTTCTAAAATGATTTCCACCAAAACATACAGATCTTTATCGCATGTCCTCTTGGATCCAAAGGTCCATCTCTAATTCAGCCTTCGTGACCTCGCAAATATTTTTCTTGATCCACAGAATCTCTGAACTCTGTCTCCCAAATTCTCCAATCCACTACCACATATCCTCCTTGCATCCAATGACTAGGATCACTTCTGTGACTTCACGACTTCGGTGACCCCACTACTCAACACTTCAAAACACTCTGAACCATGGAGTGTCAAAAGGTTTCATGACTATCCTCGCTATTGAAGAATTCTCACCGTTATCTCTTCTGAGCTTGTTCTTCCTCGAATTATTTAACTCCTCAGAATATTTTCTTCAACACTTACTCGAAATTTACCCTGTGCACATCTTGCCATAGCTTTTCCTCCACAACTTATATTTTTTGTGGACGAATCTGCACACCTTGCAACAGCTCTTCACACTCCTCTGCAAATAAGAGTTATGCTACTCCTCCTAAGCTCCTAAGTAAAAATAATATGTCATGCATGCCTTGCAGAGAATATGCACTCTCTGCATACAAATCTCCAAGTTATCTCTCTTGGACTTGTTCCTCCTCAACACTCTAAGCTTCTCATAATGACTCCTTCGATACTTAGCCAAGTATTGAACCTGCACACACGTTGCAAAAACTTCTTTCCACTTGACCCTTTATGGGTGACTGGGCACACCTTGTAATAGTTCTCCCACGGCTCAATTGTTCCTCCTAAACAATATGACTCTGAGTATGTTTTATCCTACACACTCCTTCAAGCTATTCTTCCTCAAGTTCTGAGTCAATATAGACTCTGTCAATGCACACCTTGCAGACACTTATGCACTCCTTGCATACAAAAGTTTCACGTTATCTCTTCTAAGCTTCTGAGTCGAAATAAACTCTATCAATGCACTCCTTGTGGACAATATGCACTCCTTGCATAGGATCGTAGAAGAGAAACAATTGAAACTTATCTAATATATTATATATCCATACATTAAACCATGTAAATGCATTCATAACAGAAGAACAAGGAATAACAAAGAATTGAAATTAACAAAAAGCCTGCCATTCATTCATTCAGATAGACACAACAACACCAAACATTTGGAACAATGCTTCTTTGTTATATTCATTCAAATGCTTTATACATGGATTCATACAACGCTCTTCAACAATTCTACAAATCTCAACTACAACGATCTTAAACACCCTCTACTTCATCAACAACCTAATTTGGGAAACAATACATTTATTTATACAACACGAGCTCATTGAGATTTTCCTTTGACTACCTTAGTGCTATCCTATTGAAATAAAAGCAATCAACTAATAAGGATTTAGTACAATAAATGTTTGAGATAGACAAATAAGAGAAAACACATCAAATCTATACTGGAAGCTACTACAATAAAAGAAAATGTATCCACCATTGATCTCATGCGATTGTCCAACTCAAAAACATTTAAGAGGTTCTTAAATTATAGTCTTTTCAATATTTTTGCGTGATATTTCTTAAATTCAAAATTGTTCTTCAAAATGTGCGCTAGTGCGCTGAGTTGTCCTCCATTTGTTCTTTGTTGGCGATGCTCTTGCATCATGAGGTCATTGCATTTCATCGATTGTCTTCAAAATTTTAGTAAGGCCTAACAAGGTAATTATTCAAGGGTTATACAATGTGTGACAAAATCTCAACTTAATACTAACCAATATCTAAGATGGATTTCAACACTTTATTGTTTCTTGCAAAACAAAAAAGAACAAAATTTATTTGTGTCACGATTATGGATCAAACAATTTACGTTTTTATCGCTTTACTAACTAGCATTCAAAACATATGTTACATATTCTACCATTTAATTTGGCAATGCAAAATTAAATTATAAATCCCGAGTTATAAAATAAGGATGACAACAAATCAGAGAGAAATAGTTTCTAGATTTCACAAAGGCTCTTCCAAGAGCTTGTGAATTTATTATAGAAATTAAAAACATTTCTACAAAGATTTTTAAACAATTCCTATATACAATTCTACTCTTATTACAATGTAATAATCCATAAATAAAATATCGAAACCGTGAACAAGGAAAATTTGAGGAATTCCATCAATGTTGTCTAATCATTTCAATGTTTTCTAGGACACCTAGATTTACTGACTCAAGTGTTTAATTACGCGACGTGCCATTCAATATGCACCTTTGTGCTGTTAATTTTTAAGCCATTATTATATATGTTTTCATTTCATTAGATAACAATAGCATAATCCAATATCACTAAGAAATACACAATCACAAGAGACACATCATTTATCCTCGGAAACCCTCTAGGTGTAGAAAACCCGGAAAAACTTTCGTAATATAGATAGCCAATACAATGCCAAGATATATCTTATGCTAATAGAGAAATTCCTCTCCTAGATATGTGCCTCTCTCTCTCTCCTTCTCCAGTAACAGATCAGAACTTGTCTCTCAAACTAAGCAAGTGAGTTGTGTCTAAGTGAGGTGCTAGCCTCCTTTATTTATACAAGTCTGGCATGTGTGAAGTATCTCTTCACTGGAAGGGCCGAATTCTCAAACTGGGTGGGTAAACCCACCTTTATTATAATTCTGGGTCTCTTTAATATTTGTTGGGGTCTTCTTATTCTACCTATTACAATTATCTTTTGACCAATCCGCAAAAGGGGATTTGGTCCTATTACAATAACTGACATGATCAATCCTCAATGGGGATTGATCTTATGAATAATATATCAATAATAATAAGAATACTCTTTGCAATTACATTATTTCAACACTCCCCCTTAACAATAAGGGTATTCTTCAGCATCATCATGCGAGAGAGAGAGGACAGTATCATCAACAACATCAAGTGGGTGAGAGGACAACATCATCAACATCATCTTGGAACATTGGCTGGCGTATCTATAAATCATCAGAAGTTTTCTTCATCGGCAACATCGTCATTCTCAAAGGAATACCATCATCATCTGCATCAATATGTATTAGTATAAAAATGAATACATCATCATCATCACATCACAAGGATGGCTCATCATAATACAATACTGGCTTTACGTCACAATTGTCAAGATGGAAGCTCAGTACTTGTCTCATCTCATCGTCTTGGTTTACATCACAACACTCAAGCTGGAAGCAAGATACTCGTCCTGCTTTATGTCACAACCATCAGGTTGGAAGAAGGATACTAGACTGGCTTTATGTCACAGTTATCCAGCCGGAAGCTCAGTGCTAGTCTTATCATATCATCTTGCTTTACGTCTGACAACTCGGTCAGAAGCAGAGAATGTCTCATCTTGCTTTATGTCTGACAACTCGGTTAGAAGCAAGGAACACATCTCATCTTTCTTTATGTCTGACCACTGGGTTAGAAGCAAGGAACATCTCATCTTGCTTTACATCTAACAACTAGGTCAGAAGCAAGGAACATCTCATCTTTCTTTACGTCTAACAACTCGGTCAGAAGCAAGGAACACAACTCATCTTGCTTTACGTTTGAAAATTGGGTTAGAAGCAAGGAACACATCTCATCTTGCTTTACGTCTGATAATTGGGTCAGAAGCAAGGAACATCTCATCTTGCTTTATGTTTGACAACTCGGTCAGAAGCAAGGAACACATATCATTTTTCTTTACGTCTGACAATTGGGTCAGAAGCAAGGAACACATCTCATCTTGCTTTACGTCTGACAACTAGGTCAGAAGCAAGGAACACATCACATCTTGGTTTACATATGACAGCTGGGTTAGAAGCAAGGAACATCACATCTACTCCCCCTTTCAAGGAAGGTCCTTTCAGACTATGCCAAGCTTATTTCGGAAGCACTCAAACTTTACATGAGATAGAGGCTTGGTCAACATGTCATCAATCTGTTCATCCGTGCTAATGTACTGGAGCTTTAAGGCTTCTCTCTGTACCATGTCACAGATGTATTGATAACGAATCTCTATGTGCTTCGACCTGTCGTGGAATACAAGATTCCCTGTCATCTTTATGCAGCTCTGGTTGTCACATAGAATCACGGTTTCTCTCATCTCTAAGTCAAATAGGTCGGTCAACAACTTTCAAAGCCATATAGCTTTGCAGCTAGCAAAACATACAGCAATGTATTCTACTTCCACTGTGCTGAGAGGAACAATACGAGATTTCTTCCTACTCTACCATGAGATCATAGTTGATCCCAAACTGAAACAACATCCTGAAGTGTTTTTCCTGTCAGAAACACTTCTTTTCCAATCTACATCAATATATCCACTCAATGTGAAATTATGATCTCTATCATAGCTGAGACCATAATCTATTGTACCTTTAAGGTACCTCATCACATGTTTTGCAGCCACTAGGTGAACACATCTGGGTTCTACCAGAAACTAACTCAAGGTGTTCATGGAAAAACAAATGTCTGGTCTAGTGTTTGTCAAGTACTTTAGCGATCCAATAATCTGTCTATACAGTGTGTTATCAATCAATTCTGACGACGTATCGACCAACAGCTTCATCTTCGCTTCCATGGGTGTATTCATGGGCTTGCATTCCAACATGTCGAATCTCTTCAAGATTTCAATTGTATACTTCCCTTTGTTAAGGAAGATCCTCTCAGGACTCTGCCATACCTCAAGACCTAAGAAATAATGCATTAGGCCAAGGTATTTCATTTCAAATTCTAATGCAAGTCACTTTTTACATTCTGTGATGAGCTTTTCTTCTCCAGTTGAGAATAAGTTATCCACATATAGCAGTAATATTACTGGCTCATTATTCATTATTTTGAAGTAGATATTTGAGTCTGCTTTACTCTTGGTAAAACCTAAGCTCATCAAGAAACTGTCTATATGGCCATACCAAGCTCTAGGAGCTTGCTTCAATCCATATAAGGCTTTCTTCAATCTGCAGACATGAGACTTCTTGTCTTCAACCTCAAATTCTTCAGGTTGCTCTATATACACTTCCTCTTCGATAACACCATTTAGGAAACTTGTCTTCATGTCCATCTGGTGTAGCTTCTACTTCATCTTAGCTGCAAGAGCTATGATGGTTCTGATCGAAGTGTATCTGGCCATAGGAGTGAATGTCTCTTCATAGTCAATGCCTTCCTTCTGGGGAAAGCCACGAGCAACAAATATTTCTTTATACTTCTCAATACTTCCAGTAGCAGCATGTTTTATTTTGAGGACCCATCTGGAGGATACCACATCTTTATTCTTCGGTCTGAGAACTATTTCCCATACTTTTTTCTTCATTATGGATTGGTATTCCTCTGTCATGGCATCTGCCCATTCTTTTCTTTTAATGGATTCTTCAAAATAGGTAAGCTCCTCTTCTAAGAGGTCACACATCAAATCCATATAACTGGAGAATGGCTTTGGTATTTTCACTTGTCTTGTGGTTCCTTGGGGAACACCGTACTTCTCTCCATATTGAATAATCTCTCTAGACCAAGATGGCTTTTTTTTATGGAGGATCGTCATCTGAGGAGGTTCTTGCACTTCTACTATATCATGGTCTTCTAGAAGTTCCTCATCAAGGGAAGTTACGACTTCCCTCACTGGTTCTGCAGCTCTGGGAACCTCCCTCATTGCAGTATTGGGGATTATGGGTTCCTCTTCATATACCTCTTCAAGTTGGCATATTTTATATTTCTTGAGCACTACATCTTCATCAAAGGTCATATCCCTGCTGATCTCAATGTGATGTTGGCCTAGTATACAGATTTTGAAGGCCTTGGAGACCTCACAGTATCCCACAACTATTCCCTTCTTTCCTAAAGGGTCCATCTTGTTTCTCTTTTAGGTATATGAATAAACACTAGACAACCAAATATTTTTAGATGTTTTACCTCTGGCTTCTTTCCATTCAACATCTCTTCCAGTGTCTTGAGCCCAAGTTCACTATGGGATAATTTTTTCCACACATAAATAGTTCCCATTGTTGCTTCTGCCCATAAGCACATAGGAAGATCTTGATCATGGATCATAGTTTTCACAGCTTCCAGTATGGTTTTGTTCTTCCATTTAGCTACACTATTTTGTTGGGGATTATATGGAGTAGTGAGTTCCCTCTCGATCCCAACATCTTTGCAGAAGTTCACAAACTCTTTTGAGGTATATTCTTCTTCATTATCTAACCTGAGTATCTTAATCTTTCTTTCAAAAAGGTTCTCTATCAAGGCTTTGAATTCCTTGAACTTGCTGAACACTTCAAATATATCCAGGTCTAATGAGAGTAATCATCAATGAATGATACATAGTATACATACCCACTAATGGAGGACGATGGCATTGGGCCACACATATCTGAATGGATGAGTTCTAGGACTCCTTCTGACTTGTTGTCCCTTTTCAGAAACGGGTTCTTGATATTCTTCCCTTCTGCACATCCATTGCATACGCCTTTATGGTCACCTTTAAGTTCTGGTAAACCTGTGATTGCTTTGCATATGTATGGTAGTGCCTTGTAGTTGATGTGATCTAACCTTCTGTGCCAAATCTCACATGAGTTTTCAATGGCATGGGTCATGGCAACCTCTGAGTGACACTTTAGTTTATATAAGCCATTTTCTTCATTTTCAATGATGATTGCTTCATTTATGTTCTTTCCTTTAGCATGTTTCCTTCTGCAACCTTCACTATAGCTTTCCTCAGGGTTATTACATGTGACCTAGAGCAAGGTCAACAAAACAGCCAGCAAGAAAAATATCCTTCTGATAATATAAAGCAATAGCACGAACAAACATCACAGTAGATTCTTTAGAGCTATCACTTATAACTTATTTGAAGCAAATATTAAAGGTAAGGAATACCATACGAAATGAGGTCAACACTCTCATGGTGTTGTGACCTAGCATTCCTCCATGGAAACCTAGAACTAACACATGAGGTTTCTCCTAGAGGGGGTCTTAGTTGTATCAGGCAAAGCATTTACCTCTATATGCTCACATGATATCAAGTAAAATACTTTACAATGACTGCTATTTCAACTATAGTCATCAACTTGTCATGTGTACCTTTGAATTTTATTAATCTTGATTAATCAAACTTGGAGCCTTGTCCTCAAGAATGAGTGCTTGCTTTTCTTCCAGGTCTCCTTCACTCAAGTGACGAGTGCTTTCTTCAACCTGTCTATTGTACTAAGACAATACGCTATCTTGACAGAAGGTCAAGTTACAGGATAAGCTCTATGATAAAATTTTAATCCTTCTAATAATTTGATCATAGCTTCAACATGCAATACTAATCAATATAATGTCATGAGAAATAGATGCATATTAGAATAATCACACATGGGTTGCATCATTCCTTTGAATGTGTTGGATCTTGAGATCCTTTTGGATCTATGGAAAGAGATCCCTTCTCTTGCAAATACTCTTTAAAGTTTAACCATTTAAACATATGTCGGTACATGCCTCTGATAGCATTTGTAGGTGGTGGCACCATTTGTCAACATCAGTAATCATTACCAACTCTTTAAAACTTCAAGGGTGACTGCCACTGGTAGTACAGCGATTACTACAACTGGTACTACAACTGCAACTGGTTCTGAGAATGCAACTACAACTGCAACTTAGGGTTTTATGAGGAAACCCTAAGTTTTCAAACTTCGAATTTTGAAATTCTGATCCAAGGGATAGATGTGCTAAGCTGAGGCGAGTATGCTGGTGTAGTCAGAATTTCAAAAATCCAACTTTTACCCCCTCAAACTTGATCTGCAGATTTCTAGAATGGTTCTTCTGGTTTTCTAGTACTTCTAGTACTTTGGTACTTCTAGTACTTCCGGTACTCTGGTTTTCTGGTACTTTGTGAAACTAGGGTTTCACATTCTGAGAGATCTAGCCATTGAAAAGGTGCACTGAGAGTGCCAAACTGATCCTTAGGGGAGGGCACACTTTTCTAGATGGTTTCAGGGCTGAAAAGCTTCACCATCAAAAAGCCCTAATTTTCATGTACGGTAACAGTGACATTTTTCACCTGTGAAATATGCTTCCTTCAGCTTGGCTCTGATACCATGTTAATTTTTAATCCATTATTATAGATGTTTACACTTCATTAGATAACAATATCATAATCCAAGATCACTGAGAAATACACAATCACAAGAGACACAACATTTATCCTGGGAAACCCTCTAGGGGAAGAAAACCCAACAAAACTTCCTTAATATAGATAGCCAATACAATGCCAAGAGATCTCTTATGCTAATACCGAAAGTCCTCTCCTAGATATGCGCCTCTCTCTCTCTCCTTCTCCGGTAACAGATCATAACTTGTCTCTCAAACTAAGCAAGTGAGTTGTGTCTAAGTGAGGCGCTAGCCTCGTTTATTTATGCAAGTCTAGCACGTGTGAAGTGTCTCTTCAGTGGCAGGGCCAACTTCTCAAACTGGGTGGGTAAACCCACCTTTATTATAATTATGGGTCTCTTTAATATCTGTTGGGGCTGACTTCTTATTCTTCCTATTACAATTATCTTTTGACCAATCCACAAAAGGAGATTTGGTCCTATCACAATAACCGACATGATGAATCCTCAATGGGGATTGATCTTATGAATACTATATCAATAATAATAAGAATACTCTTTGCAATTACATTATTTCAACACTCCCCCTTAACAAGAAGGGTATTCTTCAGCATCATCATGCGAGAGAGAGAGGACAGTATCATCAACAACATCAAGTGGGTGAGAGGACAACATCATCAACATCGTCTTGGAACATTGGCTGGCGTATCTATAAATCATCAGAAGTTTTCTTCATCGGCAACATCGTCATTCTCAAAGGAATGCCATCATCATCTGCATCAATATGTATTAGTATAAAAATGGATACATCATCATCATCATCATCACATATCATCATCATCATCATCATCATCATCATCATCATCATCATCACATATCAGAT
>JASDQU010588028.1:0-46524 GCA_032191745.1 Picea mariana | reverse complement strand
TAAATGATTGGGATCTTCCACACTCAAGGGAAATTAGAAGGTTCACTCAAAGCATTAAAAACAGGGAAGAAGATTTTGGGAATTAAACTCATGGATAAACCCCTCCTTTTTCTAGAATCCTCCCCTCTTGTGGATTACTCAACCCCCATATCTGTCCATGTCCCCTTTGCATCTAGCATCACATTTTATTTATCCATTTCTTTTAAATATTACATTGCTTGGCCCTTGTCCATATTAATTCAATACGACTCACCAGTCTAATCACAATTACACAATTATTCTCAAAAGCTCCAATATTTCCTTCAATTCTTCTGCATAGTCTAGCATTCTCAGAATGGCTGAGTTCTTTCCAGGATCTTCTTCTGCATTCTTCTCCTATTGGTTGCTTATTTTCCCCTTAGTAGTCCAATCGAGTTCATCTCAACCTCTTCTCATTCAGAGAGCTCTCCTCCTTTAGATGCAAACAATATGTTAAAACATCAGGGATGTCTCATGACTTCGATTTCCACCAAAGTGCATCCTGCACATTGACCATATAGAATTGAAAATAGTTGGCATCTCATTGCCATGTCTTCCACACATGCATGCTTTTAAATGTAATCAAGGATTCTTTGTCATAAATATATGGACCTATACAGTCCATTGTTTATTTCTCAACAAACATCAAATCCATGGCTCTATCCTTTTGATAGGGAACTATTAACAAAGTCCCTCCTCATGGGGCTATCTCAACATGAAATTCCTTGTTTCACCTCTACCATTTGCAGAAATGATTTCCACTCACAAGTGAACAACAAGATATCTTTTCATCTATTCACCTTCATAATTTGTACATGCATGAATATTAATGTACACTTAACATCAGTCTTCCTTGTGGTTTCCCACCATTATTAGCATGAGACTTCCATGCATATTTAAAAGTATGTTTCTCCTTTCCTTATGCACTTCAGTCCATTTTTGTTTCAAATTTAATTACTTATTTATGTTGTTGAAGATGGCTGATATTGAATTCATGATGATCCTTGCTGCCCTATTCTTCTTGCTAAACACCCTCTAACCAAGTACAACTTGGTTGACTTACATTTTTAGCCAATCTGTCTTATGGGAAGTTTCTTCCACTCAGGAAAACATGCCCCAAATTTACCTTGTTAGTACTTTCCATAATCCTGGGATGATGTACTTTATATAATTCCATCATGGTCCTAACACTAGAGAATTTCCAAACCATCTTAACCATCAACATTATGGACTCTATTTCCATTATCTTTCCATTGAACTTGCTAAATTAAAAAGCTTTTCTTTACAACATTTATCAATTCCTGTGAAGCTCTCTCCTATCCTCTCAGGACCAATCTTGTAAGGTAGCTAGAGAGGTAGTGGGGGGGCCTAGAGGGCCCATAGTGATAATAGTGAAGGTCATTCAATGTAAGGTGGACTAGGTCCACTATATTATTAAATAAGACCCACTATGGTAGTTAGATACAATAAATGTAAGAGGACTTCTTAGAAGGTTCTACTTCTAGAAGATTCCTCCTCTAGAATGTTCTTAGGTGATGGTAGCACTATATAAAGGGGTTCAAGCAATGTAATGAGACATGAAGAGAAATATTGTATTGTGGAGTGGTAGCTCAATAGGAGGATTCCCCCTCGAAGAGGCAAGTGAACAGGAGAGGATCCCTTCCATAATAGGATCCATTGTATGGTGTTTCCCTACCTCAAGGGTTTCTATAATAAAGTTGTGGTTTTCTATATGGTTTCATATATCTTGTGTGGCGATTGTATTCAGATATATTTGGATCTATTGTGATACTTTGTATTCAGATATCTTTGGTTCTTAACAAATCTTCTCCCAAGGGGATGTTGTATTTATTTTTTGGAACTTCAATGAATGACCTTTATTATTATTTCCCTTGAATTATTTGTACTTGTACACTGGTTCCACTACAAACTCTAATTTACCAGTGGATTTCTTTCCTTTATCTTGTAGCAAACCTTGTTTCCTTCACTACATTTTTAAATTCAAGGCTATGGAGTCCTCATTAACTCCCTGATGCATGCAAATGTCATTTAGCACCTGATAGCTTCATGATTTATGCTTTCACCTCCAGGGGTACCAATATACACATGCAAAGGCCTTCCTTAAATGAAATCCACAGTCGATATGGCCAATTGTCCTCTAGACTTCCTTTAACTCTAATCATGCAATTACTTAGCCTTCCTTATAGCTTCTTCTAAAAAAAAAATATTGGGCTCATCAAATCTATTTGTTCTCTTATAGAATAGTAGCAACCCACTAAAGGATCCTATAAATCATGACCTTTCCAAACTTAATGAGGTCCACATACCTCATAAATTCCAAATTCTTCTTTTATTATCCCTATGGCCATGATTTCCAATTTGAGTTCAAAGAATTCCTTCACTTTCTTGTCATATTATGGCTTTGAAAATTACTATTGTTGGGAAAACAATTCTCCAAATGCTTCTAAGAAATTTCTCTCATCATCTGATATATATAACTGCCCTTCTTTCTGCAAGCTCTTGATAGATCAACCAGCTCCACTGAATCCACCCTACTTCTTCTTCCATTGGACTCTTCTTCTACACTTTTCCATGTTGACATGCAACCCTCTGAATTATTCCTCAAGGCTGGAAGATATTTGGGCATTGTCCAATACTATAACACTCCTACATGAACCAACTTCCCTTATAAAACTCTAAAATCTGCAAGAAAAACTGAATGCAACAAGCATTTTCCTCTTTAAGGATATCAGTCCTCTTCTTTGGAATTGACTGTGAATTCCACTGCTCGGATCATTTTTTCGGGTGCATGAGTGGATTCCTTTCGCCAGGAGATTTCCATCAACTATTTTTTTGCTCAATTCTGAGCTCTGAGCAGAAATTTATTCCCCTTTGAAATTATTGGGAATTCTCTTATGATGATGTTATCAGGTCTACGTGGCCTCCACGTGTACCTGCTAACATACCCCTCAACTAACGTCATCAACCCACTGGCATCAATGTGGACCCATCCTCCCACGGCCCACAACCCACAACACCATCGAGATCAAGCTCTTGACCTTTCCCACAGGGGTGACACTTCACATGCTCATGAATCCTCCCACAGCCCACGAAGCTATTGGGCTTGCCACTTCCCAAAACATGTCCAAACATTCCTTCCCAACCATCAATTTCCATGGATGGTCAGGATCCAATATTAACACCCAATTGGATGGTTAATATTTACCCTTGGATCTTACTTTTACCATTAGTCACCGTAGGTCTCTCATGTACCCAACTGCCACATGGAAATACATTATTCACCTACCCTTTGTTGATGTGGATATGATGTGGCATGTCCACTCAAAAATTGAAACGACATCACTGACACATTTTGTTGACGTGTCATCTGATGTGGCATTTGATTCATCCTATTGACGTGGAATACTTTTATGTCTCTAGCCCTCCCAAGACAACATACTCATACAATGGATTAGACAGTCAATAATCACATTGATCAATGGTCCAGATCTCTGCGGACTCCCAAATTTCTTTTCCTTTACCCTCACTAGAAGACTCCGAAAAATCTGACAGTTGAGGATCAGTTAATCCAACGACTCCTGATCACTTCATATTTGAAGGTGCATGGTAGTTATTATGGTCGGGATCTCTTACATAAGATGGCAATTTAGCCAACCTTAATATTTTCCCACAGCCCACAAGCCTATAGAGTTGAGCTTCATAGCCTTACCTTCATGGGATTTCCTCCTAGGGAATTTCTCCTATGATACTTTTCCCGCAAACTTTCCTTCCATGGCCTTTGTCCTACAAAGCCTTTCTCATGTGATCTTTCTCTCGCAACTTGAATTCCAATTAATGAAAAAGATCTACTCTTGACATGATGGATGACCCTCATCTGTGTGGGCTCATACTCGCAGACTTCTCCCATCGAAATGACAATTTCCAACCTTATTGGTCTCTTCACGACCCACGGTCTACAAGACTTTCGGGATCCTTCTGTGAGTGGTCTTCCGAGATATTTGATGGCTAGGATATCTCGATCACTTAGGTTGTACAGTCCATATTCTATGTGGGGTTGAAACTATATGATCATTGGCCTTTCTTGCAAAATGAAGTCAAGAGTCCTGCAAGCCATCGATATGTGCCAATTTAACCTTGCCATGCAACCATCTACGCTTGTCACCATGACGTCACTATCCTCAAGATTCCTCTATGTCATGCTTCCAATTCTCTTCATATTTACACAAGAAACATTGTCTATTGCAAAAACCTGAATTCCTTGAGTGAATTGACCTACCAATTTTTCCCAAAACTGTGGTTTTCTCTGCTAAGATCTGCCATGGCCCTCCCTGACCGACTCTGAGAAAGTCAAAACTCAAGATCCGAGGTGACATTCTATGAAATAGTTGCATAATTTAACCTACCACTCTTACTCTACATGAATTCTCTGGCCCATACAGCTTGAGTGTTGTAACCTAGAGCTCTGATACCAATCTATACATCCCCCAGCTTAACCGAGGAACATTGCTTGCAAAATACACATAAAAATAAATAATTTTATGCTAACATATCCTGTAGCATATCAACTATAAGAAAATACATATATTTAACCATTTTATGATACCATTAATTAAATGTATCCATCACATTCTAAATAAACATGAATGCAGCTAATAAATTCATCTCGACAGCATATAAAACATTCTCATACATAGAGATAATGCACAACAATTAAAACTCATATTGCAACACAAAAAACAAATAAAACACTTATCTTTATAAATAGTTGTGCAACCAATTTCTTGGGATGGACATTCCACCCAACCATAGACTTGTTTTTCCAGATCTCAATAGCAAGTCACCCCCAAGATGGGGCTAGGAGTCCACAAAAGAGGATGCCTCTCACTATCCACTCACAACTCAACAAAATCCCACAACCCACCAGCTCTTCCTATGGCTATCCTGATTTCCACCAAATCTCTTCCATACACCTACCCAACCCAAGGAATGTACCCCTTCATTTCTCTCAATCCATTAGGTGTCCCCTTCATTTATCAGGGTCTCTTTGGCACATGTGACCATGAATATCACCACGAGGAAACCAATGGAACTCGTTGGCAGGTATATTACCAAGAAAATAAACAGCAACAACCTTGTTGTTGCAGTGCAACTCACATAGGAGCTCACTCTTCAAGCCTAAGAACTTGGTTCTTCGATCTTATATTACATAATTATCCCTTCAATGTTTCTCTAGCTCCAACACTCCTCTACTTGTTGTTCATGCAAAAAGGTGACTATCCAAAGCTGTTATCTACCCATACAAATTTCCTCCTCCTTGTTGTTTTCTTGACCCACACTTTTCCCCAAGATGATTGTACTTCAGTTCAACTCTAAATAACTAAGGGATATGACCTCTCACACCCACCCTCTTACAAATATTCAATGATTGGGCTCTTCCACACTCAAGGAAAAGTAGAAGGTTCACTCAAAGCATTAAAAATAGGGAAAATGATTTTGGGAATTAAACTCATGGATATAACCTCCCTTTTTCTATATCCCTCCCCTCTTGTGGATTACTCGACCCCCATCTCTATCCATGTCCCCTTTGCACTCATTGTCACTTTTTGTTTATCATTATGTTTTACATATTACATTTCTTGGCCCTTGGCCATATTAATTCAATACAACTCGCCAGCCTAATGACAAGTACACAATTGTATTATAATTTGTGGATATTATAACTTGGGATGTTACAATTACAACAGTTAACCAATAAGACTATCTGATTAGAGAAAAAATTACAAAATCAACATGATTCCCCTAGCAATTAGAAAGCAATTCAAACAAGATATCCCCCTCCTAGAATACCTTTCTAATGGGAAAATAAGGTCTAAGCTTCCGCAGTTCCTGTGCCCATGACTCGTAATAATTTTGTTGACCATCCTTCTTATAGTCATTATTGTAGGACTTGCAAGTTTCCACATAGTGAAGAAGATTGTGTAGTGTTTGTCCAAGAAGCCTATATGTTTCCTCTGATCCATCCTAAATATTTTCTCGACTAGCCTGCAGATAGTTTGAACATGCTATATTTCACTGGCAAGGACAACATCTCACCGGTATTTCAATTGTCCAACTGTGAAGACAATAATCGGCCAAAGGATTTTTCTTTGAGGGCTGGGAAATTAGAATCTTGAATGAGTGTTATGGTACCCACTTGTATGGTTATCCCAGGGGGGAAATTATCTACTTTTGAGATCAAATATGCATAGGTTAAAGAGAAAACTATGGTGGCTGAGATCACCAAGACTTATGCGAGAAGAAACAAGGACCCCAACGACCAACCATGGAAGATTCCACCACATAATGAGATTCAACCATTGGCTACCCCAGAGCACCATGATCCATTATTTTTTCATAGTTCAACTTTTTGCTTCAATGATCATGAACCATTGCACCACTTGGGCCATATGAAAAGTTCCTTGAAGATGAAGAATTGAATTTACAAGTGGGTTCATTGATTTCTTCCATTAATGATGGTAAAATTCAAAAGGAAGAGCAACAAATCAGCCATGCATAATTGAATCGTCAAGAGAACTTTATCCTTTCATATCCTAGTGGTGATTTGAGAACAATTTGATCAGATACCATTGTAGCAAAGTGAGAAAATTTTAGTTCGACCTTCAACCAGAAGTTGATCTTCCTTACAAATTTCCCATGATCCCACATTCATATTTTTTCTTCAAGCAGATCATCTCATTGATCATGCCTTGGATATTAGAATTACACATTATCCAATTGAGTAATGATGATAGAGGTGTTTCTAGAGGTATATTTGAATATTTTTGGCTCTTCTATGTTCTTATTGATCACTAGTGAGGTACCACGTTCCAAGTTTCAATCAACAATGTTCATTGATTTCTTAAGTAGCAACCACCTGAATGCATCTTTCCATCTTAGGAGACTTCATGATTGGTTGCACTCAAGAATTGACTATGTTGATCTTTCTTGTATCACTGATCACTTGGTTGCATGGCTACATTGGTCATTTGAGTACATTGATTGATCATTGAAACTTTGATAAACCTCCAAAATAAGAGATTTTCAACTCTGGTTAAAAATAAAAGTAAAAAGAGGTTAATTGTTTGGATTTTTGCAGGTAGTTATCATCCTTTATATCTATTGTTATGTGGAAAATTTGTCTTTATTTTCATTGTGCCATTTTTATATTTCCATTCTATTGGTATTTTCATTCTTAGTCCAATTGGTACGTTGTTTAACTTGGCATATTTCCCTTTATTTTAGATGTTTCCATGTCCTAGTTTGCAACATTATTGTTTATATTTATTGTATGTTAGCATATAGTCTATTTTTCTTGCATAATAAACACCTCACATGGAGGAAAGTCTAATATTTCCTTGTTTTCATCTAGTGTTAGTTTATAGTTTGTTATTTGTTGAATTCAATCTCTTGAGTATTATGTCATTAGCACACTCAACATTACTTGGATGCTCATGTCTAAGTCAAACCTAGATGAGCGTGCCATTCTTTCCACTGTGTGAGTATTGAATCTGGTAGGTGGGTAGTGTTGAAGAGAAAATAGGGGGAGTATTGAGTCATATTATGGTTTTGTTTCTTCAGTTGTTGCATCAATTCATCTTTCCTGGGTCATTCAATTCCTAATCCAACGTTCCTCTTAGTAGCTTATTCCTCATTGACTCTGACACATTATCTGAGTTATCTAGAAGCTAGAGTACCTTAGGGCCCATTAGCCTCATTGATGGGTTCCTTTGCACCTGGTAGGTGTTTTCCTTATTAGAATATGTCTAGGTGGATTTCTCCCATTTTTTGACTTCATATAATTTTTTAATGGTGGGAGTGTACATGATAGGTGGGTTGTAGGTTGCATTTGCAGATGGGCATGTATGGGGAGTCCTCATTTCAGCAAATCACCCAAGGCACCTTGCATTTGTCTCCATTTCCCAACAGATAGGCATAGTGGTCTAGAAATTGGATTTCACAGAGATCATTTATTTACAGGTGCAAAGTGCAAAGATTTTGAGATTCTAGACATCCCATAGGAGGGATATCATCCCCTTGAGTAACCATTTTTAACCCCTATACTTTTTTGTGCAACTGGAGAGTTAAGAGACAACTAGCTTTCATCAAGTTGGTAGTCAAAGAAATATTTCACAAAGATCAAAGACATGTTTTCCAAGGATCGGAGTTCATTCCAAAGGCATATTCATCAATTTTGGGGAAAATTGTTATTTTTAGCAATTTTCCTATTTTCTAGGAGCCCAAGTTTGAAGGTCCACAGATAAGAGGTGATTACCTATTTGAGATCCTTGTGAACTCATGATGCCAACAATATTTTTTTGGGTGACATGCGAGATACTATTATTTTTAGCAGTTAGGGTTTCAGGGATCGTATGACAATTTTGAGTGTATATTTGGATTCCTTGCAAAAAATCGAATTTGATGAGCCTAAATTCATTTACATGCAAGATGATACTATTTTTAGGCATGCTATATTTGGCAATGTTCTCCTACTATTTCCCTTCACTTTTTATCTTTCCTATTTTTTAGGGGCCGAGTTATTGCTTTTAACATGCTTGTTTTTAGCATGTCTATTATTGGTATGTGAGGACATCATATTATTGGTTCAAGTGTGACACATGGCAATGTCATTATCAAGGAAACCATAAGTGCATAATTATTATAGTGAAACTCTAGGTGCCCCATTTTTCAAGGAAACCCTAGCCACCTCCTTTGGTAAATTTGGCAGAGAGCTAGAAATTTGGTTGCATGATTCTGTTCTATTTTCAGTTGATGACTCATCCCATTATTTTTGGCAAAGAATGGAGCCTAGGTGTTAGCACACTTTTTCACCCTCCAATTGAGTTGATATAAGAAAAATTTCAGTGATGAAGAAATGGCTAATTAAAAGAGAAAATACCCAAATTGTCAGGAGCTAGACCCCTCTTCGTTTGGGCTGGTGCTTGACAACCTCAGGGGGGAGTCCCTAGGGTACTTTGTTTCTATCTTAAAGTCTGATTTTCTGAAAAAAGTGACAAAAAACAATAGATATTATGTCTTATACAATGTGTTAAAATTGTGCAATATGTGGGGGGGAATATAATTTTGTTGCTTGAGGGATCCCACAAGGTTAGCACAAGAAAGATAAAAGAAAGAGGAAGAGAAATTACTCAAAAGATTGATTAAAACCATGACAAATAGTATGAACTACTTAATCAATTTGAAAAAATTAAACAAACACTAACAAGAAGGAAGGTTTGGAAACAAACACAAAACTTCTTTATTATAGGCTTGTCAAAGGGTTGATTGCACTGCAATCAACAAGTCCACAACCAGTACATTGAATATCCTTGCTCAAGAGAAAGTAGCTAGACTAAGGAATGAGAGAGACAGAGAGAGAAGAATATTAGTATGTGTTTCCGCCACAAAAATACAACCATAAGAATGTAGCTCGAACTCTAATATATAGTATCAAGGGTGCACTTTTCCAAACAATTGAAGAGGGTGCATAGGAATAGGAGAGAGGGAAGAGTATGTGCATGAGTTATAAGAATAGGAGTGATGAATAAGGAAAGACATGCACATGGGGAATATTAGAGTGGGAGTATGAATCAACTCTTCATGTAGGAGAGTAAAGACCAAGTAGGAGGGGCATTAAGTAAGGAGAAATAGAGGGTTTGTGCACTAGCTTACTTGAAGCATGTGCATGGGAATGTAAGAGAATAGGAACAAAACTAGAACATGGAAGGATGGATGAAGGAGTTAAGTGCATGATATGGCAAGGTGACAGAGTTAGCGCATGAAGGACGACGAGTAGGATCACCCATGGAGTTGACGTGAAAGAGGGAATAATGCGCATGTATTTTAAGTGGATTACGTGGAAGGAGAGAGGAGTAAGGGAGATGTAAGAGTGGAGTAAGGGACCCACGCTCGGGTGTAAGAGATGGTGATGTGAGCAAAGGATGTGGGAGGATGAGGTGGATAAAATACAACGCATGAAAGGGATAGTACGTCTACAAGGCGGATAGGGAGAAATTCATGTGAGGGAGATGTGTGACATAAATAACTTAGGGAAGTATGAGTGGATTAAAGGATGACACGAGGGAGTTGGCACATGGTCCAAAAAGGAATACAACATGCACTCTTTCTTAATTAAGGAATGAATATTATATTGAACATGCATTTTTAAAAAATGGGATGGGTATGTTTTAAGGGAGTGCATATGTCTACATGGGGAGGATTAAAGGGGGTACATACTTTAATTAAAAAATTAAAGGGGACACACTTTATTAGCCCATATCGTAGGAAAAGAGGGACTATAGTGATCGACAAATCGTTGACCTTGTATTAAATTGTACATTGACCACAAATATTTGCATATTATCTATTGTTGGAACAAGGGAAGTGAAAACTTCGATTTTTATATAATAGAAAGTACCATGTTTTTCAAGATCTAATTGGACAACGGATTGGAGGTCTTATAGCTGGCTTCACTATTCCCAATGTTATATTTGTTGGCATATCCAAAGTATTTGAATCGTATATGGTATTTTCGAATCATATATTTTCTTATGCATTGGTCGAAGGTGGATTAATGCTAGCATTAGTTCGAATGCTTCCTTAAGCATTTTCTGCTAGGTTGAATACATTGTCTACCATATTAGTATGTCTTATTTTTTCTTTATTGTTGTGTGCTTCGAGAGAAGAGACTTGCCACACTACATTTTTTCTTAAATGTTTGTACAGGGCTAGGCCCTTAGATGGTCTTGATAGTCTTAAGTGTTTACCTAACAATTCTGGCAGTCTTAAATGTTTATTGTACAAGTGCGTTGGAATACAGTTTCGTTCCATTGTTTTGATGGTAGTCGGACATCTTCTGTCAATTTTTATATAATAAAAAGTACCATGTTTGTCAAGATGTGATTGGACAATGGATTGGAGTTATTTTTTTCGGCTTCGCTATTCCCAATGTTATATATGTTGGCATATCCAAAGTATTTCATCATATATGGTCTTTTAGAATCATATATTTTCTTATGCAATTTTCGAAGGTGTATTAATGCTAGCATTAGTTCGAATGTTTCCTTTAGCAATTACTGCTATCTAAAATACATTGTCTACCATATTAGTATGTGCAATTTTTGTTTTATTTTTGTGGGCTTCGAGAGAATAGGTCTGCCATGTTGCATTTTTCTTAAATGTTTGTACAAGGCGAGGCCCTTAGGCGGTCCTGACAGTTTTAAGTGTTTACCTGATAGGTTAAATGTTTATTGTGCAAATGCGTTGGGATACAATTTTGTTCCATTTTTTTATGCTCAGCACCGTTGCTTCAGTGGTCGATGCTTGTTTTCTACTTGGTTCCATGATTGTTGTTCTTGTTTGATTCAACTTTGCAAAGTTGAGGTCCTGCAACTCCAGTTGAACATCTTCGTGGTTTTTCACTGGTTAGTTTTTCTTCAACTTTGCAAGTTGTTGGACCTGTTATTGTGGTTTCCAGTTTTTGGGGCTGGCCTCTTGTCATCCCTCGTTGACGGGTAAGTTTCCATGTTGTTGTTTTTCAATGGTGGGGGTCTCTGCCACCAAATTTTGTTGCAGACCATCTTTGTCTATTCTCTTAATTTATGTTCCTGGAAACCATGCATCTTCATATGCCGACTGCAACGTTCATAGCTATTTGGAAAATTGCAATGCGAAGGGGTTCTCAAAAAGTAGTTTGAAGCTATTAGAAGAGGGAACCATCGGCCGGAGTGTAGACGCAGGGAATGCTTTTATTCTGTCGGTTGGAAAACTGCGCCCACATGTTGTCTTTATGCCCAGTAAATTTATGGTGTTATTTATTTGCATTGTTTCTTCTGTTTGGTACCCAGTTTCGGGCTTGTAGTTTTCCTATTTTTCTTTCCTTTTTTTTGGGGGGGGGCTATTATTTTTTTTCCCCCTTTTCTCTATTTTCAGACAAAGTGAAAGTATCTAACAAACAGCTTCAAAAGAAGAGTTGAGAAGATGGAAGAAGTAATAGATGTTGAGTCATATGAAATAGATACACACTCCATTATACATGGCAGCATTGGCGTGGCTTTGCATAGCAATGGCCTCTTTAGATTGGATGCATTCTCGTATACTACAGTGGATTGCCTTTTCGATACATTCTAGGTTTTGTTGCATTTTCGGTATTCATCAACTGAGTTGTGTAATTGATTGATATATTATTTCTTGGCCTATTTAAAAAATGGCAACGCAGAGGCATTGAACTCCTATGAATACAAACTGAAATTTGATTTTCTTCGGAAGTTGCACAGAATACATGATGTCCCTACATATTTTTTAAAGATGTGGTTGTATGCATCTCCAGCTCTACTTGCACATGAGAGGGGACTTTGGGGAGACACATTTTGTATACGGTGGCTGTCTAACTGGCTTAATATATCGGTTGGAATATGGTCATTGACAAGAAAAAGAAGATATCTACTATTCAACAAAGATGCCTTTGACAATCCATATTGCATCTTGTTCCATGATGCCAATGCTGTCAGTGGTCATTATGAACCACTCCTGTACAGAAAAATTCCCAAATGAAATGTTGAAGTACCTCATATTTACTTGTCCCTCTTTTGCAAAGACCTTGAATCGTAGTGGGAACAGATTATGCATCGCATAGATTGCCATGGTTTACAGGTGGCAACAAATGTTGTGTCTAACTGTGGAGATAGTCTGTTTAATGCAATTTGTTGTTTGGTAGTGGTGGAGTTTGATGTGAAATCGTTGCGGATTTACACCATGCATTCCTTTTGCAATGCAATTGTAGGCGACAACCAACAGGCTTTTAGGTGCCTGCATCAACACTTTTGCCATATCTCTTGGAAAATATGTCAGCAGTTGGAACTTGGTAGGAATACCTTGTAAACATGGTGCTTTCATATGAAAAAGGGAATGTGGAGGGTTGCAGATTCTATTTCTAATGGTTATCTATGATATTCAGAGTAAATATCCAGGTCTGGTTGGCGCTGCCAGATGGCACTGTCCATTCCTGGTTTACTGATTCAAATTACGACCGAACATTTGACATTCTCTCGTTGAAAACAGATACAACACATATCCATTATGAACCTTATCTTCGACATATCGGTGGTTCGGGGTTGGATGTCTGTGCCACCCAAACCACATCAAATCTGCATATACGCGACATGCTTTTTAGTGAAAATGAAACTCTTGTTGGGTGTGATATGGCCATAGAGGGCTTGAACAAAAAAATGATGCATGAAATTCATCACAGTTGTGATGAGCCCATACAGGGCTTAAACAAAAAATGTAGAGTAAGTTATCACAACTTGAAAAAAACTATGCGTCAAATTTGTCCCAGTTGTGATGAGACCACACAGGCCTTGAACAAAAAATGTAGACTAGGTTATCAACACCTGGGTCAGAGTGAAATTCATCCCAATTTCCATCATCTCGTCGTCCCCTTGGGAAATAAATGTAGAATAACTTACCACAACTTGAAAAATTTCATGCGCGAGAGAAAGAAATACATTGCCACGCTTCCTATTAAAGAGAAAGCCACATATCACAATCTAAAGAAACTTGTCTGTGCACAAAACAACAGAAACATGTGTGGTCGCATATCCCAGAATGTTCATGCAACCGTCACATTTCGTGCGCGAGAAGCAACACCATGGACTACTTGCAATGAAAACTAGGAAACAGTTTCTACCCATACTTCCCTGCAAAAGAAAAATGCAAGATAGACGTACATGAAACAAATTAAAGATACTCCTTCCATTGCATGTGCAATTTGTGAGCATTTGAATTTCTCAAAAAACAACAAGTCTTTCACGGATGCTTTGCAAGCATAATACCTCCAGTTGACAACGCACGATAAAGCATTTTCCAGTGGAAAAATTTGTCTTCCATGCAAACGGTCGCTTGAAAATGGAAAATTGCCACAGTTTGCAACCCCTGACCAAATAAGATGTAATGCACCACTACCATATGTAAGTGTGCTTACAGAACTTGAGGAGAGACTTGTCTCTCTCTGAATTGCATTTGCTCAAATCAGACCTTGAGGCTATAAACGACCCCAGATGGGCTTAATAGGATCAATTATTAATGTGCCTATTCAACTAGATGTTGTCTAAAGAGCCTTGTCATAATTCATTAACAATACGGTGACAATTGTCATGGCTCTAAAAAGACACTCGCGATACAAAAATTTCTATCAGAAAAGAAAAGTGCGTGTGCATGTTGTTATGAAAGAATTAAAGAAATTATGTTCAAGGACCCTGTACAAAGCATGGAACCTTTGTATAAATGACAACTAGAACAGTGTTCTTGCAGAAGAGGATGGCAACTCTGCAAACACTTTCGAAAATCCTAGTGAATTTGATGCAAGTGATGAATCAGAGAATGAAATGCCTATTGAGACATTGGTGCATGGATTCACTGATTCACAGTGCAGTCATGATTTGCAAGACAAGATTGTTGAAATTTCACCTACTTAGGGGCAGCGTCCACTTGGAATATTCAAGAACAAATTCGTTGAGGAAATGAACTTTCCAACACTCTTCTATGGAGATGCACATGGCACTGATATCACAGAACGATTCAGTTATCATAAAATAGTCTGATGGGAGATTATAGATTCAAGCGCTTTCTTCTCCTGTCACATAACAAATTTGTTTTTCAAAACAATGCACATAGTAATAGAGCAAGTTCTCTCCTGCATGTGGGTCTGAATAAGAAAAGGCTAGTTACAAGGAAGAAAGTTGTTGGCCAAGGACGTGAAGTACAAAGTAAACTACTGGTGGTAGTTCCACAACAGTTCTTTATAGATGCACTGAACATCTTCATCCTTGAGGTCCAAAAATTAATAGTCCATCATAAATTTGATAGTTCTGGCAAGCTTCCGGTGTAGGAAAAGGGAAAAAGAATTGCAGGGGAGGTTGACCAACCCAAAATTTAGGGTGAAAACATAGATCTTGATGCTGATCTGGATAGCATATTTTGCAACCTTGATCAGCCCAGAGACCCAATTCAACATGGCTACCCAATAGACATAGTTGATACTAAAATTTTTGACGAAGATGAATCCTTCATATTCCAGAGTGTTGTTTTTGAAAGCGAATCAAAAAAATTAATTATTGAAAAAAAAGATGTCAAAAATAAGAAAAGAAAACATCGTTCAGAACTCGACCTTGCCAATATGCAGGCGTCGAAAATCTCTCAACTTCACATGGCAACCAGAGATGCTCTTCATGACTCTGTTCGAGTCATTGAGGTCGAGAATGCCAAACTAAAGGACTGGATTAAGGAATTATAGGAAGCTTTGTTTCTTATGCCATTGCTTGGTATTCCTTTGGCAATAGCCATACCTTCGACTCCCTACACCCCTGCAACAAATCTAAAAGGCTCCTCCATCTTCCTAGCATCTTGTAGAGGATATGTGGAGAAAAATATCAACATAAGAATGGAACTTATTACTAAGGCTTGGGAAACATCACAAAATATGGATTCGGTGGGAAGCATGGAACATAACTTGCTCCAACTTCTGCGGATGGATTTAAAAAATGAAGAAACTTTCTATTTGCACACGGTCATCCATTTTTCCTTTCATGTCAACAACATGCCATAAATGACAAGAAGACAACATGGTCTCCCATCCACAAAACGGCTCATTCAGTTAGAAGCATGCTGGAAAGAAAAGGTGAAGAACATGTATCTCATCGTCCAGTCATGTGAGCAAACAATATCAAAGAAAGAAACATTAGTCACAAAACTAACCAAAATAGAATTAGTCTGAAGGACAAACAACTTCCAGGACCCTAGCCTAATCGTCAACTCATTGGTGTTAACCAAGCAAGCTTTCGATAAACAACTTGATAATTTTAAGGCCTCGTCTCTAGAAAAATTTTACAGGATTCTTGAATATCATGAGGAAGATGTGGACAACTCACTAGTCCGCTATTCGGTGCAGAATGGAGACATTCATCAGTTTCTATGTAATTTTTCTATTGATCTAACCGAATTAGAAAATGAACTTTTCAGCATTAAAATTCGGAATGACATCAACGTCGCCCTCTTGAGAAGCTATATTGAAGAGAACATGAAGTGGGTCCTCGACGAAATCCAACAAGAAAATGCATCAGCAAGAAAATAGAAAAATTCCTTCTTGGAACATTCTTATACATCCTCTATTTATCAGTCCAGTTGTTCGAGCGGGTCAGCCACGAAAATCAACAGGAATACGCATCAGCAAGAAAATACCAAAATTACTTATATGTACCATGCTTGTAAGTTTATAGTCATAGTCCTTTCGTTATCAATCCATTTATTCTACCCTTTTTGAATATAAATCTATAACCAATGTCTGATATCTTACCATTTCTACTTTTCAGGTATCACACTCTACTATGTCCCACTTCTTCTTTCCAGTCTTATTTCTTGTACATATTTATCTTATGGTCCGCGGGAGCCCTAATCCCAGTCTATATGACAAACGCATTTAAATTTCCAGGAATATGTAACAAAGTATTATTTTTTTCATATATTCGGAATAAAACTATTCTTTTGTCTCCTCATATATTTATGTGTTGCTACATTTTTATCTTCATCTATGCTAGATGTGAAGACATTCTGCTTATTTTATTTCAATTCTCTTCCTTTCTGATGCATATTTTTCCCTGTCTAGTCATTTTCAAAATTACATATGCGGTAAATCACACTCAAATTTCACATATCATATTTCACACACACACACACACACATGTCATAAATTTGTGTTCACAACTTTATCTTTGCCACTTGTCCTTTATATTATTTATGACAGAGGTCGTTACAATTCAAATAGTCCAAAGTTTGCTTGTCAATTTGTATATCGTCGAACTCTGTGTGTTCTTTGTAGGCCACGAAACAATAGAGGCCCATTTTTTCAGCCTGCCAGGCCCAGAACCCGCGATGCAACAACTGACTAACTATGGATTCCGGGCTCCATCCTTGCTCTATCAAATCGCATCCCCATAGTTTATAAAAGTACATATTTCATATGTATAAAAGTAAATATCTGGTTTTTAAAATTACATCTTTGCTATGTATAATTTATGTTGTCCACAGACCTTTAATTTCATAAATTTCAATTTCTTCTCTCCAGGAGCCCTTGTTTTAAGGAAAGCTAATTCGGCAATGCTGGTTTTTTTGTGCTTTTCTCCATGAAACTATGTAACAGGCGTTACCACTATTTTTTTGTGTTTTCTTGTCCGCGACCGTATGTTAAAAAAACTATGGGAATGATAAATGTTTTTGACACGAGGCCCTTAAAATTCAAATAGTGCCCAAGTCCGATTGTCAATTTGTATATCATGGAACTATCAATGCTTTTTTGCAGGACACAGAACAACAAAAGCCCAATTTTCAGCCCCACATCCCGAGAACCCACCATCCAAAAACTGGCAAAGTATGGTATGAGGGCTTTGTGCATGCTCTTTAAAATATCATCCCCATACTGTATAAAAGTACATATTTCATATGTATAAAAATAAATATCTACTTTGTAAAATTACATATTTTGTATGTATAAATTATGCATATTTTTCCCTACCTGGTCATTTTCAAAATTACATATGCGGTAAATCGCTCACTCAAATTTCACATATCATATTTCACACACACACACACATATATATGTTTCTTTAAATTTACAGGAATATGTAAGACGTTTTATTATTTTTTCTATATAAATGTCATAAAATTGTGTTCATTGTTTTATCTTTACCACCTATCCTTCTTATTGCTTGCCATAGAGGTCGTTATAATTCAAATAGTCTGAACTCTGCTTGTCAATTTGTATATCATGGAAATCTAGGTATTCTTTGTAGGCCACAGAATAGCAGAGGCGCATTTTTTAGCCTGAGAACCCGCGATGCAAAAACTGGTTAACTATGGATTCAGAGCTCCGTGCATGCTCTATAAAATGTCATCCCCATACTCTATAAAAGTACATATTTTGTATGTATAAAAGTAAATATCTGCTTTATAAAATTGCATCTTTGGTATGTATAATTTATGTTGTCCAGGAACCTTAAATTTCAATTTCTTGTGTCCGAGAACCCTTGTTTTAAGAAAAGCTATTTCGGGAATGCTAGTTTTTTTTGTGCTCTTCTCCATGAACCTATGTAATAGACGTTACTACTAGTTTTTTGTGTTTTTTGTCCACGAACGTATGTAAAACATATGTAAAGAATACTATTTCAGGAATGCTAAATTTTTTGAACATGATGCCCTTAAAATTCTAATAGTCCACAAGTTCGATTGTCAGTTTGTATATCGCGGAACTATTGGTTCTTTTTGTAGGGCACAGAAGAACAAAAGCCCAATTTTCAGCTTGACATCCCGAGAACCCACCATCCAAAAATTGGCTAAGTATGGAATGAGGGCTCCGCTTTGTAAAATTACATATTTTGTATGTATAAATTATGTTGTCCAAGAACCTTTCATTTCATAAATTTCAATTTATATTGTGTCCATGATCCCTTCTTTTAAAGAAAACTAAGTCAGGAATGCTAATTTTTTTTGTGTTCTTTGTCAACAAACCTATGTAACAGACATCCACTATTTTTTACAATTCAAATAGTCCAAACTCTGCTTGTCAATTTGTATATCGCGGAACTCTGGGTATTCTTTGTAGGCCATGGAACAACAGAGGCCCATTTTTCAGCCCGAGAACTCGTGATGCAAAAACTGGCTAAGTATGAATTTAGGGCTCCGTGCATGCTCTATAAAATGTCATCCCCATACTCTATAAAAGTACATATTTCGTATGTGTAAAAGTAAATATCTGCTTTATAAAATTTCATGTTTGGTATGTATAATTTATGTTTTACAAGAACCTTTAATTTCATAAATTTCAATTTCTTATGTCCAGGAACCCTTGTTTTAAGAAAAGCTATTTCAAGAATACTAGTTTTTTTTGTGCTATTCTCCACAAACCTATGTAACAGACGTTACTACTATTTTTTTGTGTTTTTTGTCCACGAGCGTATGTAAAACATATGTAAAGAATACTATTTCGGGAATGCTAAATTTTTTGGACAGGATGCCCTTAAAATTCTAATAGTCTGATTGTCAGTTTGTATATCACGGAACTATCGGTTTTTTTTGTAGGGCATGGAAAAATAGAAGCCCAATTTTCATCCCAACATCCCGAGAACCCACTATCCAAAAACTGGCTAAGTATGGAATGAGGGCTCTGCTTTGTAAAATTACATGTTCTGTATGTATAAATTATGGTGTCCAGGAACCTTTCATTTCATAAATTTCAATTTCTATTCTGTCCACGATCCCTTCTTTTAAAGAAAACTAAGTCGGGAATGCTAATTGTTTTTGTGTTTTTTGTCAACAAACCTATGTAACAGACATTACCACTATTTTTTACAATTCAAATAGTCTAAACTCCACTTGTCAATTTGTATATCGCGGAACTCTGGGTATTCTTTGTAGGCCACAGAATAGCAGAGGCCCAATGCTAAATTTTTTGGACATGATGCCCTTAAAATTCAAATAGTCTGCCAGTCTGATTGTCAGTTTGTATATCACGAAACTATTGGTGCTTTTTGTAGGGCACGGAAGAACAAAACCCCAATTTTCAGCCTGACATCCCGAGAACCCGCCATCCAAAAACTAGCTAAGTATTGAATGAGGGCTCCGCTTTGTAAAATTACATATTTTGTATGTATAAATTATGTTGTCCAAGAACCTTTCATTTCATAAATTTCAATTTCTATTGTGTCCACAATCCCTTCTTTTAAAGAAAATTAAGTTAGGAATGCTAATTTTTTTTGTGTTTTTTGTCAACAAACCTATGTAACAGACATTACCACTATTTTTTCTAGTTTTTGCCCACGTACCCATGTACTTCAACTTCCTGCCCACGTGTATGTACTCCATCACATTTAATCCCTTTCCTGTGGATGGGGTGCTAGTAGAGCACACGCATCAAGCGGAGCAACTAGGAGCGATCCTCCATGGTGTCGGCCACATGACGACCGCATGCCACTCCCTCCTACCTGCCTCATGAATTTAAGTTCAGCTTGCTCGAGGCAAAGCGCCATTACTCTAAGTGTGCCCTGCTCTTCCTTCACATCCTTTCGATGGACCAACACCCTCGCTCAGCATTTACTCTGCACGTGCGACCATTTATGGAACCTCACTAGCTCCCTGATCTATTTCAATTGCTCCAGCGCCTCCATATGGCTCATTCTTTCCTGGGTTTTCTTCTCAGAGCTCCGCCTCCTACCCAACCTTTCCCTACTCTGCTTTTGTCCTCTCCTTCTCTATTCCTAGCACATTTTCACTCTCCCACTGTCCCGGAGATGCCCCAGCTATGAGGGAAGTTGAAACATGGATCAACGTGCCAGCCAAGCCAACCCCGCCTAGTCCTCCGTCCCCTGCCTGCTCCCTCCCTTTTATCCTCCTCCTCTTTGGCCACCTCGTCCTCCTCCCTGGCGCAGTCGACTCAAATTACTGCTTCTCTCCTGCCCATTGTTGCGTCCCTTGCCAACAAAATGGAAGGGTTGGACTACTCATGGACCTCACTAGGCTAAAACCTAGGACCTTTAGGCAATTCGACATCTGTTTCACGCCCAGGCCCTTTGGCTCCTCCCAACTCTCCAACAACCCAGTCACTTCAGGACCAGCCTCACAATGCCCAATTTCATATGGATGGTCCAAAAGCCAGTCAAAATTCATGACAACAACCCCAATATCGAGGAGGCTCCAATGCTGAGCCAAAATGAGAGTGGAAAACAAGCCTTGCATTGGTGTAGAGCCTGGTATTCGACCTGTGTCAGGACATGCACGACCTGCAGTTCCGCCTAGAGACCCGGGACGGTAAAGCCTCTCAAATCCTATAGTTTTTGTCTGCATTACAGGGTGCTCATCACCTCCCAGCAGAGGCAGCCCAACTAGCAGCAACCTCGACACCAGTGTTGGCACTGGAAACTTTGGTCCACGCAGAGGTAGACCACGAGGAGCAAAGGCTTCCATCACAGTTGGAGGATGTCCAGAAGGAAGAGCACATGCCATCATAAACGGAGGATGCCATGAAACTGGACCGGACACCAGTCGAGGAGGAGCTGCCTCCTCCTAGGGACACAACATTTGGGGGATTCTGCATGGCCGTGTCGCCACACTACAGCCCATACCAGTGATATGTCCATTGTTTTTGTTTCTTATTTTGTCATGTGCATGGCGACCTTTCATGCATTTGTCCATGGATATTATAGTTATGTTGTCTACACTTTCCACAGTTGTAACGACCACCCTTAGGGGATAGAATTTTGAACTCTTTTTGTGTCAGTAACAGTCTAGACTTCAGTTATGAAGTGGTTCGGCTGGCTGAGCTGGTTTCCCCTCAGGGCAGCTCAGTATTTACAGCTTGAAACCATGAAAATTCTCTATAGTCCTTCATTTTGACAAACTTTTATACAATTTTACTTATAAAAAAAAAATATTGAATAAAATTTAAATAATTGTTTATACTATTCATTAAGTAAAACATGTTATAGCGTTATATAAATTACTATAAATCTTCATACAATGTTATAATATTCTATAAATTACTTAGTCTCATGTATATGACGGAATTGTTGGGTGCAAAATGTATATGACGGAAGTGTTTGGTGCAAAATGTATATCACGGAACAAGCTGGACATGAAAAGTGTGAACCCGCAACACCGTAATTGTTCGGTGCAAAATGTATCAAGTTTTATGGCATTATACAAATTACTATAAATCTTGGTACAATGTTATAATATTCTATAAATTATTGTCTCATGTATATGATGGAATTCTTGGGTGCAAAATGTATATGACGGAAGTGTTGGGTGCAAAATGTATTTCATGGGATAGGCTGGCCATAAAAAATGAAAAATGTGAACCCGCGACTCTGCCAACCCACCACTCCGTAATTGTTGGGTTTCAATGGTTATGTATTAAATATTTCATGTACTATCAAACTTAGATCCTAGGAACCTTTGTTCATGTACCAGACATTAATAATTTTTGATAAATTTCAAATAAAACTAATTTGGGAATACTAAATTCTGCATGAATACCACATGTACTGCAACTTGCAACCCACGCATTTACTCCCCTTCCAGTCTGGTAGGGATACGCTTCCATGGAGCACTTGTTTAAATAAAGTGACATGCATAGGTGGGTTAGTTTTAGGAAAAGGTGATGCTTTAATTAATGAAGGTGAGAAAGGTGAGTGAGAGTGGAGTTAGGATAAATGTGAGTGAGGTATTAGAGTAGAAAGGGGAAATTAGTAGGTAAAGAGTTAGGGAGATGAATAAAGGAGATGTTCCTAGTTAAAATAGGAATGCATGTACCATAGGGATTTAATGTGCATCAATGAATAATTTAAATTTTAATGGATTTTTAATGCATGAAAAGTGGTATTTATGGTGGTTAAAGGGCCATTAATGGTGATTAAGCCTTAATTAGCCCAATATTTCTCAAGTTGGCTTGCCACCTCATCCATATGCCCTCCAAATTTTAATTAACTCATTTAACACTTTGAACTCGGGAAGTGCACCCCTCTTTAATTAATTCCATGCCAATGCTACATGTCACACTGAATCACTTCCAAATTTTGGAAACTGACCCTACCACTTGTCACCTTTGGAGCCGATCACCCCTGCTATTTATATAAACTGCTAAAAATAGGGTTCGACTCCTAAATTTTAGGAAACTGTCAAAAACATCTGGGATGACTAGGAGAACACAGTCATGTGTCAAACATCTAAAAATAGACACTGCTAAAAATAGAATCTCCTTGCATGTCAATGATATCATACTCATTGGATTCAGTTTTATGAGAAGATTCCAAATCTGCAATCAAAATTGGCATGTGAGCCATGGTGCTCCACCTGCTAAAAATAGAAATATCATGCATGTCACCCGAAAAAGGTCCAAAAGACTCATAATGTCTCAAGGATCAACACTGTATGTTCAAACCTGCCCAAGCATACTATCAACTAAGTCTCTCAAACATTGTCTCCTAAAAATTAGGGACACCTATTGTATATAGACAACTCTCTCAAATTCATGGGAAACCGAGCTAGGTCTAACTCTGAAACAAAAAAAAAAGCACGTATCGATCATGTACTTGTCTCTGATGGGAACCAACCTCTAACTCAACACAAGTGATAAAATCTTAGAGAATCTCAAAATGCCAGCCAAAATAGTGCATGTTGACACTTAACCCTCAAGATTTTCAAGGGTGAAAATCTAGGGGTTAACAATGGTGACTCAAGGGATCCCCCTGTGGGATGTCGAGAACCATATGAATCTCTTTATCTATAAAAATGAAATGATTCTATGTGAGAACTTTGTAATATGTACCAATGATGATCTGAATAAATATGAAGCATTGTACCAAAATAGACCCCTTTAACTGTGTGGAAGGAGAAAGGCCATGTAAATTGATCAAGAAAAGCTTGTAAGTTAACCTGTAATACCAAAGCCTATCCTATGGGCAATGGAGTTGTTGTGACATGCAATACAACCCTCCATTTTCTTGTAATCTAATTGCAAAACCCCTCCAAGAAAATTGAGCCCCTTTATTCTTTGGCTTTGAAAACCCTTCGACCTGTATATTCTTGATGGTTCATTCTCCCTTTCCAAGCATGTTCTTCAAGCTTCACATTTCATTCAAATTTGTTCCTCTCAATTTTAAACACTTAGAAAAATTTCCATCTTAATTTTGGGTTTTTGGGTGAGTTAATGAAAACTCCTCCGATGCACATCAGAGGATTTACCACAAACTCCTTTGATGCACACACTACAACAAATCCCTGTTATTTGCTCCATTTTTTTCTTCCAAATATTGTTTTAGTGTATTTTTCTCCAATTTTTTGAAAACGTTAGTGCTATTTCTAGCATTTTTTGTCGAAACTCTCTTAAAATTTCATGGAACATATTCCAACACGCCCATCACCAATGTCACCCACCAATTTCATCTACAATGTCATCCACAGACATGTTGATTTCATCTTTTTTTATGTTTGAATCTATACCTGCATCTTCTATTTCATTTTGAATTTTTTCAGTAACCCATTCTAGTGTGCAATGTTTTCCTCATTCCCCTTGTAGATCAGTAGGAAATGTGGTATTCTTTGGGTTCGATCTCTTAAATTGTCTCCTTTCTTCTAACACTTCTTCTCTCTTTTTATCATACAGATCAATCCATTTGTTCATAAAGTCCATGTGGTACATAAATAACTTGTTGAATATAACACTTTCGTCTATACCTATTACATGTCAACATGTTTATTTCAAACTCCAAAGGCCATTTTGTTAATTTGAAAAATAAATTACAAAGTAAATTAATGATTGCAATAAAAACAACCACAATGATAATGAGTTTACTTACTAATTTCTACTTGAACACCATTAGATTGTGGGTTTTCTCCATTGCATTGCCAATACCAATACCAATATAATTGCATTTCCAATACCAATACCATTGCATTGCATTGCAAATACCAATACCATTGCCAATACCAATACCAATACCATTGCATTGACAATACCAATACCAATACCATTGCATTTCCAATACCAATACCAATACCAATATGCATTGCTAATACCAATACCAATACCAATATGCAATGCCAATACCCTTATGCATTACCAATGCAGATACCAATACCATTTTCGATACCATTGCCAATACCAATACCAATACCAATATCATTTCCAATACCAATACCATCGCATTTACAATACCAATACCAATACCATTGCATTGCATTTCCAATACCAATACCATTGCATTACCAATACCATTGTGTACCATTGTATACCATTGCATACCATTGTATACCATTGCATACCAATGCATAATAAATGCCATTGCCAATACCATTGCATACCAATGCATAATAAATATCATTGCCAATACCATTACACACCATTGCATACCAATGCATAATAAATACCATTGCATACTGATGCATACCATAACATACCATACCATTGCATATCAATGCACACCATTGCATACCAATACCATTGCATACAGTCAATACCACTGCATACCATTTCATACCAATGCATAATAAATACCATTGCATACCAATACCATTACATACCAACACCATTGCATACCAATGCATACCATTGTCAATACCATTGCATACCAATGCATAATAAATACCATTTCCAATATCATTGCATACCAATACCAATACCATTGCATATCATTTCCAATATCATTGCATACCAATACCAATACTATTGCATACCATTTCCAATGCCATTTCATACCAATGCATAATAAATACCATTGACAATATCATTTCATACCAATACCATTGCATATTAATACCATTGAATATCAATACCATTGCATACCAACACCAGGGATGATTTTAAGGATGGAAATTTATTTTAAAATGTAGAAACCTTGGCGAATCTTACGAATCCCTCATATGAAAACTATAAATGTTTGGCGATATTTTTGTAAAAATATTCAAATTTCTAAGGATTTTATATAGTTTGTATAAAAATGTTGTGATTTTTAAGGTAAAATAATTTTATCCTATAGAATTTGGGTGAATAATTTTTAGAATAGTGAATCGTTTTTTGGGAAAAACCATGGAAAATTAACCCATGAGCGAAATTTATCCCCTAAAATCATCCCTGACCAACGCATAATAAATACCATTGCCAATACCATTGCATACCATTGTGTACCATTGCATACCAATGCATAATAAATACCATTGCATATTGTTGCATACCAATACCATTGCATATCATTGCATACCAATGCATAATAAATACCATTTCCAATACCATTGCATACCAATTCATATCATTCCCAATACCATTGCATACCATTGTCAATACTATTGCATACCAATGCATAATAAATACCATTGCCAATACCATTGCATATCGTTGCATACCATTGCATATCAATGGATAATAAATACCATTGCATACTAATGCATATTGTTATACCCATTTTGTGGATAACTAAGGAGATGGTGTCTCGAGGCCCTCAGGTTGCAGATGTGGAGTGCCAAGAGACTACATGACCATCATTATGCTTTACATAGATGGAAAACCTACTCACCACCACAGATGGTCACAGGTTTACAGATGACATCCACCACACCATTTGGATTCCAGAAGGAAGTGGGCCTTGCTCCATGAGGTACAAGTCAGTATTATGGTAAGCATCATTTCAATACCTAAGCCATTTGATTATGTTGTATCTTAGATTGCTCTATATTTCATGACATGTGCCTGGAAATTATTCTTTTTTCCCTGCTTCATCTTGGTGGTTGACATTGTGCCCTAGTAAGTGGTCTTCTTTGAGAATGGGTTTGCTACTGGGAAATCCCTTGATTAGCCATCATACCACTCCCAACCATACTTACAATTTTCCATCATGATTCCCCTTTGTTTCCTTATCTCTTGGGATTTTAGGGTGTATTGAGCCAAAGAAGGGGTTGTCCCTCATTTTATGGGAAGAAGGGGCTAAAGGCCCAAAGGGGTTGGTGTTGTGTAAAAGATAAAATCCATATGTGAACCTTCCAAATGCTTCGCCCAGGGATCACCCTAGAGAGAAATAAAACACTCATCTATGAATAAAATGGGATGCATAATATAACAAAGAAATTCTTGAAAGGTAGATTAAAGGATAGGAGGTGTTGTAACAGATATCAAAATCGACTGTGCTGCCCAAGCGATCATTTGACAAGGTTGTGGCACCTTCCTTCCTTGAGCTAGAATTGGCAAGCTTGGTGACAATCTATGGTGAACTTTGTGATCTTGGTTCTCCTCCACCAATTATTGATGCACTGGACTTGCAAAGGAATCCTGAGGGTACACGACGTTGCCTCTGCAATGCTCTGGACATTCCTTTCCAAAGTTCTATGCTCAAATGGGAAGCTGGTCCAAAACCAGCGAATGGCCTTTAAGCTCCATGGTGGTATGCAAGTGTTCATAAGTCAACAGGTTTCAAGCCCCCATCAACATGTCCAAAGCCTTTTCCATTCAAGCTTTATAGTCTGTTGGAGAAATGCCTTCCTTTCTACAACATACTGAAGCGCCATGCTCTACGGCCTGATGTCTCAGTGCAGCCAACTCTTCCTGTTCCAACAAATGAACAGATACTTGTTTGGGTTGGTGATGAGCTTCTTCCTTGTGAAAGTGCAAAGGTATCTGTATTTGATTCAATTGTCCAAGGTGGTGATGGAATTTGGGAGGGACATTGGGTTTACAATGGAAAAATCTTTAAGTTGGACGAGCATTTGGACAGGCTGTCTGATTCTGCAAAAGCTATGGCTTTTGTAAATGTACCCGAACGCAATGAGATAAAGCAAGCAATTTTTACAACACTCGTTTCAAATAGAATGCGAAATAATGCTCATATCAGGCTCACTTGGACTCGTGGGGAAAAGGTGACATCAGGGATGAGCCCTGCATTCAATCTATATGGATGTACTTTGATAGTTTTGACTGAATGGAAGCCACCTATCTATGACAATGCTGGTGGCATTTCCTTGATAACAGCTTCAACACGCTGCAATTCTCCAAATAAATTGGATTCCAAAATTCATCACAATAATCTTATCAATAACATTCTGGCAAAGATAGAGGGAAATCTTGCAAAGGAAGATGATGCAATCATGCTTGATCGATATGGTTTCGTGTCCGAAACAAATGCTACAAATATTTTTTTAGTGAAGAAAGGGCGAGTGCATACACCACGAGCTGATCACTTCTTACCAGGCATAACCCATGCAATGGTAATTGATCTTGTGAAACAGGAAGGAATATATCTAGAAGAGCATCAAATCAGCCTATCAGAGTTCCATACTACAGACGAGGTGTGGACGACTGGCACAATGGGAGAGCTTACACCATTGGTGACCATTGATGGTCGTACTATTGAAGATGGAGAATGTGGCCAAGAAAACTAATGCGACCGCTAATAAAGGGCAAGTGGATGATTGGCAAGTCTTCTTAGAGAAAAGAAAAGATGTGAGTTCAGAATTTTCTTTTACAAGCGGCAGTGCCTGACTAGAATCTAGCCTGGATAGTGAATCTGTATCAACTTCGCTGGATGCACTTTCCTCTACTTGTAGCTCAGAAGAGAGTGGCATCTTAAGAGTCTAGGGAGCTTAAAGGAAATGCTTCTATTTCAGAGGATGAGTGCCCTCGTGGTTATTTTCCTCTGGGGATTGATCGAAATGGTAAAGCCAAGGATTTTCATCACTGCCAACAAAATGACATGAATAATACGTCAATATAAATCCAATTATATGATATTGCTTGAGTATGAAAAGCTATGTTGTGTCAAAAAAGTACATGCATTGCTCCAAATCAGCAGTCGATAGTACTATGAAATCTTTGGGCGTGAGGAGTGCATATAATTAAGGCTTCAAGGCAAGACTGAACAATTTGGGAGATAGGCTTTTTATGCCGAGACGAGAATTCTTGTCATAAAATCCATGGTGCCTTAAGGACCTGCTGACAAGATGCATTTAGAGCCCAAGGATATACTTGTTCGTATCAATTGTGAGTTGGTAACATAATCCTTGGAGTCGGAAATTTTATATCTAAGTTACCTAGGTGGAGAACGCGTTCCACTCTTGTCACTGATTGAATGGTATTATCAGGTGGACAAATTAATTAGCTGACAAGGGCATCAAGCATTTTTCTAGATGCAATAATATGTCAAGTTTGCTCGAACGAATCCACTTCAAATCAGAGACAATATTCCATGAGAATAACAGGCAAAACGAATCTGGTTGTACGCGTCCGTTTCAATAGCAAGGGGGCGCACTCTATTTTTGCAAAAGGCTGGTGGAGCTTTGCGAGGAGCCGTTACTACCCGTTGTGGCACATTCTACAGCATCAGGTTAGTATTGAATGCAACATTTCTGACGTGCAGAAGATTAGTTTCCTCAGCCTTCACTGAGATATGAAAGCAACACAGGGACAAATGTACCTGAAATCGAACATTTGTATAGGCCGCCTAGTTGTCCATTTATAGTAATGGCATCTGAAACGTTCGGGGCAGCTCCTGTGATTGTTGTTTGAATTCTTATCACACCATCCTCCTGTTAATCCAAACAGGGTGAAATATTTCAATCGCAAGTAGACATAAATTGATACAACCTCAATAGAATATTGCTTGACGGACACGCAATATACATTAGTTGCAGTGTAACGAGAAGAATGTGAAGATGGGGTCTGGTGCCCAGATGCGATAAGATGATCACGGCTCCATAGACAGGAGAATGTCACTTAGCCGACTACAGTCCAGAGAATTCGCATTATATTGACCTCACCACGAGTGGTGTTAGTAGCATAGACACGGGAGGAATCAACATGCTTGAGGAGCTCAAGTTGACACTGCAAAACCGAGTACTTGAGCTGGCATTCGCCAATCTAGGATGGGAGTTTGATAGAGAAACTACACAAGTCCAAATTTAAACAACTGGTTGATCTGAAACGGATGTTTCTCACAGTGGGCGAGGTCGTTAATGTCTGTAGCTCCCTCATCCATGATCTAACATTCAACTTGACAATGAGCAACTAGGTGTGGACAATTTAAAATTGTGGCCTGAAGAGCGAAAGCTATAGGAAATCGCATGTTTCCAGCTTCTATCTGCCTTGGTTCCCCGTCGAAATATCCGTGCTCACCTTGTCACACCGGATCCATAGAAAGAAATATCAAAAGCCTTTGCAAATGAAAGGGACCTGTTTCAATTACCAGCATGTCTTCAACGGTCACTTGCAAAGACTCTTTGTCGCTCCGCTTGGGGTATGGGTGGACCAGATGCCATTTACCAATATGTGAAGGATCTCATGGGGCAAATCGCTATTCGGTTCTAGAACAGAAGAGCCGAAGGGACAACCACGCGACTGGAGAAATACTTCGGTGTTATCAAGCAGAGATACGAATTCCTCAAAGCTCATTATCGCATTCTCTTGCAAGAGAACAGAAAACTCAGATCTGAAGCCATAATATTAATTCAAATTTAGTGTTTGTTTTCTTCTTCTGATTTTTGTTATCAGAAATGCTATGTACTAATTTCATATCCCATTTGTCCTCCGTTGGCACCATCATTGAGTAGATCCAGATATCGAGCAAAGGAAAACGAAGCGACAGTCCACCTGGAGTGATCGGTCCTAGGCATTGGTGGGAAGCCTTCTCAGATTTTTGGAGGTTTCAAAACAAAATCAAACACAAAAATATACCCCAGCTGAAAGTACTCCACTTAGTAATGGTTCAGAATAGCTCGCGATCGCGAATTCCATGAAGGCAAACCGTTTCATATTTCCAGAATACAAAGAGTTTTATTTTAGAATTTTCTTTTAAAAGACTAATGTATGTAACAAAGAAAAAAAGGGGGCACATGAGTGCAGCGCTGTGGGGAAAACCTCTATCAAGAGGGTTCATTGTACTTGCGGAGTTATTTTGTAAACCAGATTGGAGTAATAAAGAAGATCTATTGCTTGCGACTGTGAGATTCATCACGGTCGATTTCTTTCAACATGTTTTTCTTTTCTTTCAGTTGTGTTAAATCTGTTTGGATTTCATTGATGTGTTCCTTACTCGCAGTTGATATTGTATTTACCATATTGTTTATGTCTTCCTTAATCCATCATGACTGCATTACATTTCATTTTCTTCTAACTGATGGGCTTCATTATACTTTAGTACGACCACTACTATAACGAATGGATTATGGTTTTTTGTAATTGTTTGATGTATTTCCTCTACACCAGCTATCAACGGGTGTAAGACCAGCCTACACTTCCAGAATTCTGCATATGTTCTCTGCTACATCAGCCTTTCCTTTTTCTTTCTACTACCACATCATGACAATCAAAGCGTTGACAGATAGACTTACTTTGCCTCACTTTCTGCAAGTTATTTGATCTCTGCTATTGTCTCCTTTCTTCAGTTTTCATTTGACTCCATGCCCAATGGACCATTTCCCTGGTTTAACCCCCAAACTCTAAAAATCCAAAACCATCATTCACCCATAAATCTGCCCACCTTTTTTACGATTATTCAAAATCATATTGTGACATTTTTCGAGAGATCCCTGTCGGGTTAGAAGAGGGCAGCTTCTAATCCAAAGTGGTTTGAGGTTGCCTCGAGATTGATTTGCTGCAACCCATTTCAGTTTCGAGTGTCAACAGGAGGTCTCATCATAAGCCGACCTATCACATCCATGGATGTCTAGTGGTATGACATTGTCATTATCTGGTCACTGTGCCAGGGCAATGGCTTTCAGCTGCATGGCTGAGAGAAAGGGGGTCTCATCACGAGCCATCCTTATCATTTCCATTAGAAATTTGTGTGTGAAATTGCCACCATATGGTCACCATGCAAGGGTAGTGACCTTTAATCTCTCATTTTGCTAAAAAATAAAATATAAAGAAAGAAACATGAAAGGAAAATAATGGTCTTGGAAAAAATGCATTGTGGATGAAGGTACCATACACCCTCTACAAAGACACCCATGAATGAGACACTACGACCCCTAGTATGAAATGATCCCAAATCCCTTTGAGTCTTGACCCCATCCACCTCATACACTTTACATGGCTTAGAGAGGGACCTACTAGAGGCTCTCCTTGACCTAGGGCAAGATCTACCCAACATGACACCTCGTCAACCCTCTCATACTTAAGCTTGACAAGTCACATATTTTCTTTGAGTTGTTAATTGTTTGATATGGTAATATTTGATGCACATGCTTCAATGGCTTGTTTATTGATTGGATCCACTTATCATGATGTTATGACTTGAGATCCTTGGAGGGTGTGTCCATTTGTTTTTGTAGGACCTAGCTGGTGGACAATTTTGGGAGAACAACCCTAGCTTGGGATTCCATGGGGCTACAAGCCCATCGGTTGGATGCCATGGGCCCACATGCCATGTGAGAGAGATATGACTTGGATGGCCTTGATGATGACTTGAATGACCTATCCCAGCCATTGCATGATAAACAATTTTCCCATTAAGGGAAAAATGTCCCATTTCCTTGCATGACATCATGGTATTGGGGGTTTGGGCTTGGTGGTGAGGTGCCACTCACTCACACTTGGACATAGAAGAGGGTTTTCACAAAGAAAGGATCATCTATATGCTTGACACATGGCCTTGGGAGGCCCTTCCATCCTTCTCTGGCACCAACGACCCCTTCAAAGTGGAAAAACGTCCCCTAAAGGGGTGACATCATCCTTAATTAGGGTTTAATTTGTGCAAAAGATGAAATTTTAAGTGAATTGTTTAATATTATTGTGTTAATGGGGAAAGATTAGGGTTGTTGACCCCTAATCTTGTGTTTTACTTCTTATTTTGTTGGCAAGCCATGTTGGCTAATTTTTGTATAAATATAGATCATAAGATCTCATTTTGAAACATAACTTTCCTCTCACAATAGGTATTGGTCTGAAATTTCCGGCCCCCTTAGATATTTAGCTCTTGTGCACTTGTGTATGACTAAAATGTTGAATGGTTAATGGAAGAAGTGATGTGCCAGCCTTGGAAGGTTAATTTGTAGCTCTTGTGGTGGATTGTCTTAGCATCTCTCTTGATCTTGGTATGTTTTTTACTCTTTTGCTATCATTTTATTCAAGTCAAGTATTGTTTTTGCTAGGAGTTAGGTGGGAAGTATAAGGGCATACAACCCCACCATATTCTTCACCATTTTTGCTTCATTTTATTTCTTCATCTCATTGACAAGGGTTTGCTAAGAGAAGTATAAGGGCATACACCCTCTTATCTTAAACCCTAGCTTAGAGAAACTTGTCTTGGGAAGTAAAAGGACTTACACCCCCAAGGAGGTAACTTCTCTAAGCTCCTTGTGACTCCATTAGCCGAATAGTAAAGGCACTAGTCATATTTTTAATGCATTGGAGATATAAATTATTGCATTGGGAAATGTGAATTTCAGTATTTTTAGTTCTTTCAAAAGTGGATTGTTTTTCTTGTGCCTTGGGCACCTGACAGCCATTAGGTCGTCCTCATCCAAGGGCTACTTATTTATATTTTTACAAATTTGCATATTCAGCCATTAGGGCTGCAGAAACCCTAACATACTTGCTTAAACAACTCTCTTATCAACCATTAGTTTTGGCTCTAAGTTTGCACACATACTCTCCTAGTCCTAGCGCACTTCTTGGAAAAGTTTGAAGGAATTCTAGTGGCTGATTTTTTCTCTATAATACATTGAATGTTACAGCCATAAGGTTGATATAATTTTCTGCAGACAATTATTTACAACAACCTTATCTTTTGTGTTAGAATTTGGGATTTTCATCTTGAGTTTAGCTAGTCTTTCTCTTGCATTTTCTACTTGATATCTAGCACTTATTGGGAAGATTATAGTATAATTTATTTTCTGATATATATTGTTTTTTACTGCTGCAAATTAGGAACAGAAATCTTAACTTTTTGATCCAAATAACATATACTCTTACAAGCTATGTTTTCTTGTGTCTCGGGAAGGTACAATCATCTAGCAAAACACTATACTTGTGGGGCAGCCTTTACTTGACTTATAAGGCATATTTCCATACCCTTACTTCCATTTAGAATTGACCTATAGGGGATCATTTTCCACTTCCTTCCATCTCTGTATCAATCCCCCCTAGGGTCACCAGGATCGCCTCCCTAGAGTGACCTAGTCACCCTTGAAGTGTGGGACCTACATCGAGGTGAGATTGGGTGTAGGATTCCCATAGTTTAGCACTTGTTTCCTTGGTTGGGTCGGGATTTTCCCAACCTACAACTTGTGCCATAAAATTTTGGCATCATTTCCAGGGAGGATTTTTAATCCTCTTTTGAACCCTATCGAAACTTTGGTAAGCTATCCCAAAAGTCATTTTCTTAGCTTACCTGGAAACTCTACCTAAGGTACATTCCCTTTCTACCTTATCGACAAAACACCTTTCCTAAGAAAGGACTTGTCTGGAGACTCCACATGACACCAAAGAAATGTACAACCAACAAAACCTCCCGGGGTTGCAAAGCACCACCCAAAGGGCCTAGTCCCCCAAAGTCCCTCATCCCTCATAATTGCTCCTCTACCTCTCCTAACCCTCCATCCTCGCCTTCTATTTCCACACCTCCGGATTCACCTATACCCACCTCGCCAAGCACTACCTAGAGCCAGCAAAATAAAGAGGCACACAAACCTTTAGACATAATGAATATCCCTGGATCCCTGCATAAACTCCCAAATGAATTCAAAGAGTGGATGTACACCTTTTCATGAGAGGACCTTACTAAACCGAAATATCACTTGTATCTCTTCTTGCGTAGTTTAGAATCCTGTGACCAACACGAGGATATACTGATGAAATGTTTCTCTTAAACTTTCATTGGGAAGGGAAAGGAGTGGTTTGAAAACATTCCCCCATGAACAATCACAAACTGGAACTTCTTTCAAGAGACTTTTACCAAAAGATTCGAGAAAAAGAGAGATTACCAATCCTTATGTAATCAACTTCACAACTGCAAGAGAGGAACATGGGAAGACATAAGGGATTTCAAATATAGGTTTAACACCCTCATAATATTTTTCCCCAATATTTGAAACCTCCTCCAGCTTCCATTCTTAAGTTATATGTTTCAACTATGAAAGATCCATATGGGGGACTAGTTAGGGAATGCCCTACCACTCTTTTTGAAGCTTAGGAAAGAGACTGTGAAATAGAAGAAAAATTGGCTACTTCTTTTGTACAAGGACAAAAAGACCCCAAAAGGCTCTTCAGATTAATCAGATTGATGACTTTGTTTTTCCAAAACTTCTCGCAGAGGTCAGAATTTACCTACAAGAGGAACAAGAGAAAGAAGCTAATAGGGAAATGTGTCCCATGATCAACCTCTTAGAAGAAAAGAGGGAGAGAACTCCAGAAAAAACACCTCACCCACCAAATGATATTTTTGAATTAGAAAAGAAATGAGCCACGGAGTTGGCCGAAGGGAAATTCTCACAATAATTTCGATAGATCTTTGTAGAACCTTTGGGAAAAGAAAGTGAAAACAAAAAAGTCAAAGAGAAAGTGTCTCCCTAAGACAGTACCAAAAATGAAAATACCATGGGTCGTGACAACAAAAACCATCAGGTTCTCGAAGAAGGAATAGACAACATGTTTATTGTGGTAGATTCCCCCTTCATAGATGAAGAAAGAAAAGAAGGGTCTTGGGGCTTAGATTTTGATGGTGCAGACTCAAATGTGGGCTCAGGTGCAGGAATAGTCCTGAGGTCACCAGATAACGATACCACTCTTTTCTCGTACAAACTATAATTTGACTGCATGAATAACATTGCTAAGTACGAATCCCTTATCCTAGGCATCAACCTGGCCATCGATATGAACATCAAGAACCTCTACGTAAAAGGGGACTCCTATCTAATTGTTTCACAAGTCAACAAGAAGTTTGTTGCAAAGAACCCAAGGTTAAAACAATATAGAGATGTTGTTTGGGATGCCATAAACATATTTGACAACTTTTCCATTGAGGCCATCCCTAGGGAAGAAAATCACTTGGCAGATAGTCTTGTTGTGTCCGCTTAAAACTTACAACTTTCCAAAGAAATCAGTTTATACAAGGTAGAAGTCAACTTTAGACCTTTGTTACCTAACAACTTGGAACATTGGAAATTTTTTGAGAACGACAATCAAATTCTTCGTTTTCTACAAAATGAGGGAGAATTCTCTGGAGCCCAAATAAACTTGTTGGTTGAGAAAGAGAAAATTGAGATCATCGATGTAACAGACGGGCCCCTACCCAAAGTAATTGTTCTATTGGAAAAGATCTTTGACCGAAATGATATGTACAAAGGGAAACCTTCAATTAAAATCAATGACGAGATTATTGAATGCAACATTGGAACCGAAGAATCCCAAGTTGATCAAATTTGGTAAAGGAACAATGGTTGATAAGAGGGAAAATCTCACTACATTGATAAGAGAGTTCAAGGATGTTTTTGATTGGTATTATGAAGATATAAATGCCTACCGGGAGGATTTTATACAACATGCCATCCCCCTCATTGATGGCACAAAACCTTTCAGACAAAATCTCAAACAAATGAACCCAAAGGTTGCCCCACAAGTATAGAAAGAGTTACAAAAGATGGTTGAGAAAGGAATAATTGAACCAACCAAATACTCATCATGGGTGTCTAATCCAATCATTGTAAGGAAGAATACCGGTGAAATAAGAATATGTGTAGACTTTAGAAACTTAAACCAATCTTCGCTCAAAGACAACTATCCCTTACCAAACACGTAATATATTTTGCAAAGGGTAACCAGTGTAGAGATGTTGTCCATGCTTGATGGTTTCTCGGGGTATAACAAAGTCTTGGTAAAGCAGGATTATCAACTCAATACTTCTTTTACCACCCCTTGGAGAACCTATAATTATTTACGAATGCCTTTCAGACTCACCAACACAGGGTCTAATTTTCAATGAGCCATGGATTATGCCTTCAGAGATGTAATTGGAAAGCTCATAGAGATATATCAAGATGATCTAACCACCATTTCTAAAATGAGAGAATAACATATTCATCATTTAAGAACTATCTTCCAAAGATGTAGGGAATTTGGTATCTCTCTCAACCCTAAGAAATCAATTTGTGGTGTTGACAAGGGTAAGTTACTGGGACACATCATTTCTAAATATGGAATCATGATAGGTCCTGCGAGGGTTGAAGCCATCAAGAAAATACCTCTCCCTAAAGATAAGAAAGCCTTGCAATCCTTCTTCGGCCAAATTAACTTTATCAGGAGATTTGTCCCAAACTTTTCCGAAATCGTTAAACCCCTTAACACGTTACTCAAGGAGGACGCCCATTTTCAGTGGGAAAGTGAAGGTAGGATATATTTTGAACATATTAATGAGGCAATAACTGTCACACCTGTCTTGGTTAGCCTGAACTTCTCCAAGGACTTCATCATTTTCTCTTTTGTTTCAAAGGATGCCATCGTAGTTGTGTTGTTACAAAATAATGATCAAGGGGATGAACAACCAATAGCTTTCATGAGCAAGAATCTTAGGGACTCAGAAATGAACTACACCATCACAGAAAAACAAGCTTATGCTCTAGTCAAGTCTCTCAAACATTTTCGAACCTATGTGGGATACAACAAGATCAAGGCCTTTGTCCCCTACCCCATTGTGAAGGATGTCTTATCACAACAATATTGCCTTGGATCAAGGGGAAAATGGGTGTCACAGATACAGGAATATGATTTGGAAATCAAGCCAACTAAGATAATTAAATGACAAGGGCTGGAAAAAATGATGACAAAAATAAATCAAGAGGCCATTGAGGTAGGACCAAGGGAGCAAGTCAACATCGTCGTAAGTGAGATTGAAAACAATGAATGGTATTCTGACATCATTTATTACTTAAAGAGCCTCACATGCCCTAATCATTTGGTGGAACATAAAAGAAGGGCCCTAAGACTCAAAGCCATGAAGTATTGCCTAACAGAAGAGGGTCTTGGTTGGATAAATCCAAATGGGGTGATTCTTAGATGTGTTGATAAAGGATAAGTTGATAAGTTAGTCACAAAACTCCACATGGGACATTGTGGAGGCCATTTTGCAGCACGCACCACAACCCATAATATTTTAGGAGAAGGGTATTATTGTCCTACTATTGTTTCTGACACACATCGATATGTTAGAGCTTGTCAGCCATGTCATTTTTTTACTAGCAAGCAATGCCTCCCTACCCTTCCCATTAAATTGATCATTTTAGAAGCACCCTTTCAACAATGGGGACTGGATTTCATCGGTGAATTCAAAGAAAATTCTAGTAACGGGTATCGATGGATTTCAACTGCCGCTGATTACTTCATTAGATGGGTGGGAGCTATCCTAGCCAAGAAAGCAATGAAAGAAGTCGTGATGAATTTCCTTGAGGAAAAGATTGTTACTAGATTTGATGTCCCTACTAAGATAACCACCGACAACGCCAAAGCCTTTAGCTCAATGGTGCTCAATGAGTTTTGTTTCAAGTATGGGTTTGTTTTATCACACTCTTCAAATTACTATCATCAAGGAAATGGATTGGAAGAATCCAGCAACAAAAACATCATGAACATTGTAAAAAAGACTGTTGGGGAGAACAAAAAGAGTCAAGACAGCAAGATCAAGTATGCTTTGTGGGCCAACCGCACAACCACCAAGACTTCTACTGAAAATACTCCTTTTGAGTTGGTGTGTGTATTTGAGGCTCGCTTGCCTATAAATGCCCAAATTCTAGCACTACAAATAGCCCAACAATTCAGTATAGATAAGAAAGCATTGCAGGTGCGAATCAATCAACTTGTACAATTGGATGAGACTCAAAGAATGTCCTTCGATCAAATGGAAAGGAATTAGGAAAAGGTAAATAGAACTTTTGATTGAAAAGAAAGACAAAGAAACTTCAAGGTAGGGGATCAATTTCTACTTTGGGACAAAAGAAGAGAAAAACCAAGAATGCATCAAAACTTTGACAGTCTTTGGCTAGGCCCCTACAAAATAGAGGAAGTGTCTAGACCAGACTCTTTCTACTTATCCACGACAAATGGGAGGAGGATGCCACTACCAGTAAATGGATCTCTCCTCAAACATTATTTCCAGGCTGGCTCATGACTTCTTTAGGGCTCGTTCCCCAGGTAAGTAGGTAAGTCATTTTGATTCCCTGCATTTGCATCTTGATTGCTCATACTATTTTAGATGCATTTCATTTTAATGTTACTCTACTTGCATATTGATTTCATGCTTAGCTTAAAAGTTTTGAAAAAATGTCAAAATTTTATTTTCTAGTTTAGTGGGTTTTGATATATGAGAACAAGGATGAGTAGGCCATCCTGCACTTGACATTTTGATGTTTACTTGTAGGAATAGGTCTACCAAGAGATGTTGCGGTTCTCATGCACTCTATGACAAGAACATGTCCCCAATTAGGAGCCAGATGTTATCCCCATTTTTTGGATAACTAAGGAGATGGTCTCTCGAGGCCCTCAGGTTGCAGATATGGAGTGCCGAGAGACTACAGGACCAACAGTACGCTTTGCACAGATGGAAAACCCACTCACCACCATAGATGCTCACAGGTTTACATATGGAATCCACCACACCAGTTGGCTTTTGAAAGGTAGTGGGCCTTGCTCCATGAGGTACAAGTCAGTATTATGGTAAGCATCATTTCAATACCTAAGCCATTTGATTATGTTGTATCTTAGATTGCTCTAGATTTCATGATATGTCCTTGGACATTATTTCTGTTTCCCTGCTTCACCTTGGTGGTTGAAATTGTGCCCTAGTAAGTGGTGTTCTTTGGGAATGGGTTTGCTACTGGGAAATCCCTTGATTAACCATCATACCGCTCCCAGCCATACATACCATTTTCCATCATGATTCCCTTATGTTTCCTTATCTCTTGGGATTTTAGGGTGTATTGACCTAAAGGAGATGTTTTCCCTCATTTTATGGGAAGAAGGGGCTAAACGCCCAAAGGGGTTGGTGTTGGGTAAAAGATAAAATCCATATGTGAACCTTCCAGATACTTCACCTAGGGATCACCCTAGAGAGAAATAAAACACTCATCTAGGAATAAAAGGGGACCCATAATTTAACAAATAAATTCCTGAAAGGTAGATTAAAGGATAGGAGGTCTCATCAAGAGCCGACCTATCACGTCCATGGATGTCTAGTGGTATGACATTGTCATTATATAGTCGCCACACAAGGGAAGTGGCTCTCAGTTGCATGGTTGAGAGAAAGGGGGTCTCGTCACGAGCCAGCCTTATCATTTCCATTAGGAATTTGTGGGTGAAATTTCCACCATATGGTCACCACACAAGGGCAGTGACCTTCAATCTATCCTTGTGCTCAAAAATAAAATATAAAGAAAGAAATATAAAAGGAAAATAATGGGCTTGGAAAAATGCATTGCGGATGAAGGTACCACACACCCTCTACAAAGGCACCCATGAATGAGACACTATGACCCCTAGTATGTCACGATCCTTATGCGCATTGAGTCTTGACCCAATCCACCTCATACACTTTACATGGATTAGAGAGGGACCTCCTGGAAGCTCTCCTTGACCTAGCGAAAGATCTACCCAACAAGACACCTCGTCAACCCTCCCATAGTTAAGCTTGACAAGTCACATAGTGTCTTTGAGTTGTTAATTGTTTGATATGGTAATCCTTGATGCACATGCTTAGATGGCTTGTTTATTTATTGGATCCACTTATCATGATGTTATGAATTGATATCCTTGGAGGGTGTGTCCATTTGTTTTTGCAAGACCTAGCTGGTGGACAGTTTTGGGAGAACAAGCCTAGCTTGGGCTTCCATGGGGCTACAAGCCCACATGTTGGATGCCATGGGCCCGCATGTCATGTGAGAGAGAGATGACTTGGACGAATTTGATGATGGCTTGGATGACCTAGCCCACCCATTGCATGCTAAATGATTTTTCGAGGAAGGGAAAAACATCCCATTTCCTTGCATGATGTCATGGTATTGGGGGTTTGGGCTTGGTGGTGAGGTGCCACTCACTTACACTTGAACGTTTTGGTGAGAAGAGGTTTTTCACCAAGAAAGGATCATCTAGATGCTTGACACATGGCCTTGGGAGGCCCTTCCATCCTTCTCCAGCACCAATGACCCCTTCAAAGTGGAAAAATGTCCCCTAAAGGAGTGATGTCATCCTTAATTAGGGTTTAATTTGTGCAAAAGATGACATTTTAAGAAAATTGTGTAGTATTATTGTGTTAAGGGGGAAAGCTTAGGTTTGTTGACCCCTAATCTTGTTATTTACTCCTTATTTTGTGGACAATCCATGTTGGCTATTTTTTGTATAAAAAGATATCATAAGATCTCATTTTGAAACATAACTTTCCTCTCACAAGAGGTATTGGTCTGAAATTTTCATCCCCTTAGCTATTTAGCTCTTGTGCAATTGTGTATGGATGAAATTTTGAATGGTTAATGGAATATGTGATGTGCTAGCCTTGGAAGGTTAATTTCTATCTCTTGTGGTGGATTGTATTAGCATCTCTCTTGATCTTGGTATGGTTTTTACTCTTTTTCTATCATTTTGATTCAAGTCAAGTATTTTTTGTGATATGATATAGGTGGGAAGTATAAAGGTATACACCCCTACCATATTCTTCACAATTTTTTCTTCATTTTATTGCTTCATCTCATTGACAAGGGTTTGCTAATAGAAGAATAAGGGCATACACACTCTTAGCTTAAACCTTAGATTAGAGAAACTTGCCTTGGGAAGTAAAAGGACTTACACCCCCAAGGAGGTAGCTTTTCTAAGCTCCTTGTGACTCCATTAATGTTGATTAAGGTTGGTTGTCATTGATGTCAACCCTTGAAGAAAGTCTGGTAGCACAAAGGTTTAGGTAATGGACCCAAGTTTGCTTGATGTAAAGATGACTCATTATTGTCTTGTCATGGTTGATAAGAAGTAGAAATGGATAAACTCCAAAGTGGTCCCCTTATGGTGAAATCCCTCACGAGAAGACGCTTTGTGGATTGAGTTATCCTAGAAGTATGGTTAGAGAACCCATGCTTAATTGTGGAATAATGAGATGAAGGTCAATGAATTTTTCAATGAAACTATCCTAGATGGATAGTGCTTGTCATGCCATTTCCGATGGTATGTGGAACGTGACATAACTCCTCACGGTTAGAGAGTTATGGACATGTGAAGTTGGAGGACCCTCATGAGTTATCTAGAAGCCCCCAAAAGTCAAAGTTTTGGCAAAATAAATTATTTAAATAATTAAGTTAATGTAGAACTCCCTAAAATAAGGAAAGTGGGATGATACGTGAAAGTATAAATAAGAGGCAAGGCTCTCTCATTTAATCACACTTGAACACATTGAATATCTTTTGTTGTGTGAGGCTTATTGCAAGTACTCATTGATACATCTGAAGTTGCGAAAGTCTATGGTAGTACGAAGGGTTGATGACGAAATTCTCAGAATTACAATGAATACTAAAAAACCCTATTTTCTGAGGTGTATGTGGGCTGACAGTGTATAGGGTGCATACATACTAAGGCGTACTTGGGTTGGCAGTGTATAGGGTGCATACATGTTGGTAAAGCCATGGAAACCTAAGAAGATGAAGATGCAGAGGTTCTATATTCTGAGATCAAGCTCCCAGGAATGTCTACAGTGCTCAAATACATCAGATCTATCCATTGGTTGAAAACACATTTCTTATTTCTATGAATAGTTGAATTTTGATGTATGCATATGAAATGGTTATGCAGATTTGAGGATTCTCCCTAGAGAGACTAGTGCCTGTATGGGATCTTTTGCATAAGTCAGATCTAAAAAAATACAGTGCCGGTATATTTCTCATTGATACTCCTTGTTGAGGCACATCTTGTATTTCTTGGCATATGGCTAAGGGTTTTTGTGGTACATGTTTGAGAGCTTGCATTTGTGAAGTGGTTGATGTATTGAGAGGATGAATATCAGAAAGGGTTTGATGACTAGATCATGTGAGGGTTATTATACTTGTTTATGATTACACATACCTATATGGCACATGACTAGAGAGAGATATATATGCTTTGGGTAAAGGTTATGTATGAGGATGCATGCATGAGGTACAGTTACAGTCTAGATGCAGTGACAGGTTACAGATCTATGTGAAAGAAGTTACACAGGGTCTAAAGTTCTCAAAAGAAAGAAAACCCTAGTTTTCAAAAGGCATACGCAGGTTTCATAATAGTTTGGTCACGTACATACGCGGGCTGCATAACTGATACGGTGCGTACATACACGTGTTGCAGCACTACAGGTCGCATATCTATTTTATTTTGTTGATACTTGTTCAGTTTAGGTACATATTGATTACAATGCAGTTGTACACGTTGGATGCAAGTCAGTGGTACAGATTGATATAGTTGTACAGTTGTATATCTCACAATGATAGTGTGGCAGTGGTTCCATCATTCTACTTCTACTTTAGGGTGGTTGGACGGGGCAAGGATAGGTGGTTGTAGCCACCTTCCAGTTGTAGCCAGAGAACATAGGGGGTTGTAGCCTCCTTTTGGTTGTAGCCAAAGAATTGGGGATTTGGAGCTTCCCTCAGGTTGTAGCCTGAGAAACTAGGGGGTTGGAGCCTCCTTCCAGTTGCAATTGGAAAAAAAAGGAAGTTGGTGCTTCCAATGAATGTAATTCTTCAAGACATATAAGAAAAATCATTATGTGGTTTTCTCCCGCTTTGGGTTTCTACGTAAAACACTAGTGTACTGTGTATGTGTATGATTGCTCATTTGTTCATTGCTTATTTACTATGCAGTTATTGGATGATAATGTTACATTGATATAAAACTTGGATTATATAGTTAAAAAGGATTAGATTTATCTATTACTGATTCACCCCCGCTCTCAGTAATCCAACAATTGGTATCAAAGCAGGTTTCTTTAGAAATAATTTTAACCATTGAAAGGTAGATCATGGAGGGAAAAAACTTGTATAAAAATGGAATACCACAGTTTGATGGACAAAAGTATGCATTTTGGAGAATAAGGATGAAGACATATATACAAACACAAGGATTTGAAATTTGGCAATCAATTGTAGATGGATACACAGTACTAGCAGTTCCGCCAACAAATGACAAAGCAATGAAACTCAGTTAGAATAATTCCAAAGCCACAAATGCACTTCTGAATGGTCTTGGTGAAACGGTATTCACCAAAGTTGCACATTGTAAATATGCTAAAGAGATTTGAGACAAAAGTCAAAGAAACAAAGCTTCAAACTTACAAAGGTCATTTCGAACAACTAAAGATGAAGGAAGATGAGAATATTGCAGCTTACTTCTTACGAATCGATGAAACAATAAATGCAATCATAGGATTGGGAGAAGAAATTCAAGAATCTGTAATTGTTCAAAAGGTACTAAGATCTCTTCCTATGAGATTTGACCCTAAGATATCAGCACTATAAGAAAGAGAAGATCTAATCTCAATAAGCATGGACGAACTACATGAAATATTCACAACATATGAAATGAGAATTGAACAAGAAAATCCAGATGTAAAAGAAGTAACCTTCAAAGCATCCAAAATATCAAAGAAAAAGGGAAAGCAACAAGAAAATGAACATAGAAACAATAGTGACGTCTCAGAAGATGATGAAGAAGTGTCCAACTTTGTCAGAATACTGAACAAGGGAACCGACAGTAGGTATAGAGGTAATATTCCTTTAATTTGTTTTAATTGTGATGGTATTGGTCATTTTGCTAACAAATGTCATAAGAAAAAGAGAAACGATGAAGGTGACTTGTTGGCCCTTGGTCAGATATTAAGGAAGAAAGCAAAATCAAGGAAGAAGAAAGACAAAGTATGAAGTGCACAAAAGGCACACACACCGAGGAAGGGTCGAAGTAGTTAAAGAAGCAAAAAAGACGAAGCAAAGTAAAGGAAAGCACGTCATTGAAAGANGAAGAACAGTTCAGCGAAGTCCTTAAAAGGTAGGTTTTGGTACCTAGGGTTTTGGTACTATTGGCACAAGTTTGATCAAACCAGGGTCCTTCTCAGGTTACCAAAAAAAGGTACCAAGTAGTCTAGAGTGCTAGCATTTTCAACTCCTTTAAAGAGAAGAAGTCTCACCCGAAGTGCTACTGAGACAATTAGATAGGGAAGGGTAAGGAAAAGGCTTAGGAGGATTCACAGAACCTTCAGGACTCATCCTGACCTTGCGCAAGATATCTAGCTATCAACCAGATCTGAACTCATGTGTGCAAGAATCGAACCTACTTAAGTTGAAAAAAATCCATTAAACACAGAACCATCATGAGGAACACATAAACCATAAATAAGTACTATAATGCATGAGTAAAACATAAGACGACATAGCATAATTTGAAAATTTAGATCCTTCCTTATATTATCTTCAGAATATCGCTTCATTTACAATCTCAGAACCATACAATAATGTTCTTATTATAGACTCTTGGCTTCTGGACTCATGTCGCAAAGCTCTAACTCTCAAAAAGTGTACATACTACATTACAGACTCATATCTTATTTGACTTGACTGATGCCAACCTCACAGGGATGGAAAGATCAGACTGAAATTAATTACAATGCATCTAACCCAATAGATAACCAATGTCTCCTAACTCTCCAACCCTTTTACATTCATGTTCAGCCCTATATATAATCTAGGTTATGTCTTTTGTCTCAGCTTGCACGCTTTCTTGTTTTGTTGTAGATGCTTGTGCTTTGTTGGCGTTGCATTATCTTTCGTAACTAATTTATGTTTCTCTTTATTTCTCTGTTTTTTTGTAACCTCAAAACTTGCTCGATTCCTTATCCAAAAAATGAAGGGCCCAACAGGCTCCGACCACAACCCTTGACTCCCCCTCAAGTCAAGTGCTTGGTTATTTTGCAGATTCCTGGAGCACCTATTATTTTCCCTTGTCCTCCTATTGTTCTTCCTTCTGATCTTTTGTCTATGATTTATCTTCTTTCTCCTCCTCAAACAAAGGGCCCAACTCTAGAATTAGCTGCAAGGCCCGCACCTTCACTCCTTGAAAGTTTCCAACCTTATCCTACCACTTCCTGGTGAGGAGTGATGCCTCTACAACAAACTGTTGGGTCACCTCTTTACTACACCCCTTTGGCTTGGACGCAACCAACAAGTTCCACTCGGAGTCTGTTGTTGCATCAACTTGATGCATCTGCATGTACGTGATCTGAATGACAGGTGGGTAAAATCATGAAGCTGGGTAACACTTTTTCTTGTTTTATGACAAAAAAAACTATATTTTCACAAGTTCTTCAACTTCTGGCATACAAAAGTATTTTTTTTATTTAGAATTTCACTTTATAGTAAAAACAAAACTTGTAAATAATTTTGTTATCTTTCCAATGACTATTTTTCAATTTTTTTTATCAAGATTTGATATGTCAATTTGACAATTGTTTAACAGTATGTTCGTTAAACATGAAATGAATGATAATGAGTTATTGTTTTCCACAACAATGTATCTATTATTAAACTTATGTTTTTAAGAAATGAAATATACTGCAACAATCTACAAAGACTCTATTTTATTATGACTATAATTTTGAATCTAATGGATGAATATTATAATTTCTAGAATTTTTTTAAGTTGACCAAGTTGAAAACGTTGTATATTTTAAACACGTGTTTTTCTACACCTTGTATCTATCTTAATTTTTACTTAAAAGTAAAATCTAAAAATACCCTTTTGACGAGAACATTTTAATAATTATGAATATAATTTTTTCATAATTTTCCGTTGTGTATATTTAGAGATACGGTTTTTTCATTTCACTGAATCATAATCTCACCTAAAAATATTATGTAGTGATTTTTTTATAAAATTAAATAAAA
>JASDQU010588027.1:43342-55286 GCA_032191745.1 Picea mariana | reverse complement strand
AACAAATTTCTCTAATTAATGTCATTTCATCAAAGTCTAACCAACAATGACATTAAAAGGGGAAAAACGCCTAAGGGGGTAAAGTGAACATTTAATTAGATTAGAAAAGGGGTTAAAGTGACTTAAGTGAATAATTAATAATAACTTAAGGGGAAGTCGCTTATGCCATGCATGTCAACGGAGAATTAGATGATAGAAGGATAAAAGGGGAGAGTTCAACCTAAGTTGAAATTATTGACGATTTTGAGTTGAGGAAACAGGTTCCAGAGGAGGAAGGTCGACTTCCATTGTTTTGTGGGTTTCCGGAGGAAACCACCACCATAGGTTGATTTCGGTGTTGAGAGACACACCCTAGTCACCGGAAGGATCACACAGGTTCTTCACAGGTATTCAACAACAGTTCATCATTCCAGTCAGCTAGGGCACACTTTAGCAGGGTGAAGGCGTGAGGATTGAGAGACTCCGAGAGTTATCCAAATCCGATCAGGGGATATCCAGCATTTTCCTTCCGACCCATTTGAGGAGGAAGCATGACGCTTCTTTTGAGACATTTCGTGAGTCATTCCGACGAGGGATTCATCCAGGGCGCACTTGCTAGTCAGATAGTGTGCAACTCTTGTGGAGGTACAGTTGGAAATCCAAAGAGATTACCGGGCCGGATCCGGGAAATCCCTTCCGACCCATTACAGAGGAGACCAGGGTGCACAGTTTGAGACTGTTGGATCCAGTTTCTGATGGTGGGATCACTAGGGTGCATTACCAGAGCCTAGGAGGTGCGCAACCCCCTAGGGGAGTTCATCTGGGGTTCATACAGATAAGCAGAGGCCAGATATTTAGACCGGTAGTCAGTGAGAGGTTGCTTGAGGCTAGGGCGACCCAATTGAGACAGTTTCCAGGCATATTTGAGGATTTTAGCCACCAGGGTGAATATTCCAGTCTCCAACAATAGTTGTCGTGAGACTTGTTGGGTGCATGCAATGGTTCTGGGTTCGATGCAGTAGATCTTCATCCGCATCCACATATCTACCTATCTTCACCATACCGGGTATTTTGTTTTAACATTTTGCTTGTATTCCAACTAATATCCATCTCTTCTTGATTTAGCTGAGGGTTTTCAGTTATTTTCCCACATGCAATATTGTACTTTCAGTTATTCTGCTTAATAGAAATTATTGAGTTGTTCTGTGCTCCAAAACCATTGCATATCTGTTATAAACACATAAATGCTACAAAAACCACAAGCATAAACATTAAAATGCATCCAGAAACCCCCTGAGTATCATATCCACAGCTAGATCACTAGTGCAGTAGTAAATATCCAGATCTGATGGATTTGGGATATTTGAGTGGTATCAGAGCCTTCTTCCTGCCAGCCTGTGAAGAAGCGTTATCTCATGATCCCATGATTCCGGGGACAGGTGAAGTATATCGAGAGGGCCAAGTACATTCAGTACCGTCGGGGTCACAGTAGAGACAAAAGGGACAGGAATAGGAGGGACTACACTCCCTTCCATACTCAGTTAGATATAGAGCCATAGGCAGAGGAGAGAGATAGGGATCATATCAGTTCCGGGACAGAGGTAGAGATAGAGAAGATTATGGGTGGCATGCATGAGACACCAGAGGGCAAGGGGAAAGGCCCCAAGACACTGCATGATAGTACCCAGGCCATCCTAAATGACCTATCCAGAGGGCAACGAGACATGATGAATGCCATAACACAAATGTCCATCAACACACAGATGATCTAGAACGGTGTGGGCACTATTGGTGCCAACGTGGTAGGTGGAGCGAGTGGTTCAGGAGGACACTAGGGAGGTGGTGCCAGTGGTTCCAATAGATCCTAGGGTGGAGCGAGTGGGCATCATTCACCCATTCGTGCCTATACATCATCAGGGAGGATTCCTTGACCTCTATATCCTCAGTTCCATTGGGGACAATAGTTGGGACAGCTAGGGCAGACAGTAGGGCAGCCAGGACAGGGGCAAGTAGTGCCACAAGATCCTTTTGCAAAGTACATGCGAGACTACTTGGCACTGGGGCCAGAGTTCCATGTAGACATGGGTTTGTGAGACTACTGTTCGATCAGGTATCAGAACAGGCCCAGGGATGCACAAAAGGGCAATAGGCAGACCCAGAACATGGACTTTATCAAGAAGGTGGGAAAGCTGAATATTCCTACTTTCGACGGGTCATCTTGATGCTCAGCTCAGGCATGGGTACAAAAGCTTGACACATATTTCAAGCTCAACCCGATGATGGAGTCAGAAGCTATTAGCTTCGCCACCTTACACTTGGAGGGGGAGGTCAATGAGTGGTGGTATCATGGCCTGGTGACTTTGGGTCACAGCTACATTACATCATATCTGGAGTTCACCGAGCGGTTGATGGAGAGGTTTGAAAGGAGGGACTCGAAACTCCATTTCAGGGATTTGACGTAGCTGAGATAGACCGGGTCAGTTGAAGCTTTGATCACAGAGTTCCAGCGGAAGGCAGTGGCAGTTTCAGATATATCCAAGCACAGGTTGGTGATGTTGTTCACCGAGGCATTGACGGAGCCATTGAGGGTCTGGGTTAAGGCTTTCATGCACGAAGCCATCTTGCGCACTAGAGATATGGGGGACTCGGTGCAAAAACCCAAAACCTTCACTAAACCCTTTGTACCACAGCGAGACAAGGATAAGAAAAATCCTTAGAGGGAATGGAAAGGCAAATCCAAGCTGGATGATGATACGAGAAGGGAGTTGATGAGAAAGAAGCTCTGCTTCACTTGCAGAGACCCATGGGTCCCAGGACATCGTTGCATGGGAAAGGGGCAGATCCACTACATTGAGGTGGAGTCAGACAGTGAGGAGGAGGAGGAGGAGATCGGATCAACGACAGGCAGTGACTCAGAGGATGAGCCTACACAGGATCCGGAGCAGCCTCCGAAGAAACCTCAGCCACAGGTAGAACCATAGTCGAGGGGAGAGACAAAACACCGTAGAGTGGCGAAAGGGGTTACCATAGCAACCCTTTCAGGAGTATCCAGGTACAACACTTTCAAGCTCAAGGGCCTTATACAGGGGCAGCGCATCACAACACTAGTAGACGGTGGGTCAACTCATAACTTCATTGATGCATCCTTAGTAGCTCGGAGGGGGTTACACACTGAGGAGTTTGAGGGATTTACAGTGGCCATGGAAGATGGGTATAACATGACATGTTTGGACATGATTCTAGCCCTAGAGGTCAAGCTTGGCAACTACACCATGACAGATACATTCTATGTAGTTGACTTATCAAATACAGATGTAGTACTGGGCATGCTGTGGCTATATTCGTTGGCAGAGATTGGGTTCAACTACCAGACTTTGACCATGAGTTTCAGGGACACCAATGGGTCAAGGGTAGTATTGAGGGGCATGTCTACAGGAGCACCCCGAGCAGTATCACCAAAGTGGATGGAGAGGATCTTCCGTCATGGTGATGTAGCACATGCGACAGAGTGCCTGATTACCACCAGGAAGGATTCAAAGGGAAGAGAGAAGTATCATCCAGAGATCAGGGAGCTTATGAGTCAATATGAGCCAGTTTTTGGACCGATACCGCCAGGTAGGCCACCAGACAGGGTTTGAGCACACTATTGAGCTAGAGGTGGGGGCTACACCAGTGATCACCACACCTTACAGGCACCCAAAAAGATTCAAGGACAACATTGAGAAGGCAATCAAGGAATTGCTTGCGATGGGGCAAATCAGGCCCAACACGAGTCCTTTCGCTTCTTCAGTTGTATTGGTACTGAAGAAGGATGGCACATTGAGGATGTGCATAGATTACAGAGCCCTTAATAAGAAGACGATCAAGAACATGTACCCCATTCCACGCATAGATGAGTTGATGGACGAGCTACATGGGGCAGTCTTCTTCACCAAAATAGATCTACGGTCAGGTTACCATCAGATCAACATCAGAGAGCAGGACATAGAGAAGACAACTTTCCGATGCCGTTTTGGGCACTTTGAGTTTTTGGTCATGCCTTTTGGATTGATCAACGCACCAACCACATTCCAGTCTTACATGAATCACATCTTTAGGGGACAGTTGCGGAAGTACCTTTTGGTATTCTTCGACGACATCCTGATATACAACAGGACGTGGGCAAAGAATTTGGCACACTTGGAGGAGGTCTTGGGCATTATGCAGGCACAGTCACTATATGCCAAGGAGTCCAAGTGCAAGTTTGGTATGAGGGAACTCTTGTATTTTGGGAATATCATCAGCGAGCAAGGAGTACAGGTGCATTAGGAGAAGATCAGGGCCATTTTGGATTGGCCAACACCTAAGAACCTTACAGAGCTGAAGGGATTCTTTGGGTTGTGCAGTGATTACAAGCAATTCGTTAAGGGTTTTTCATAGTTGGGAGCACCACTCACTCATATGACAAAGAAGGGTGCTTTTCAGTGGACCGATGAGTTACAACGCACTTTCGAGAGGATGAAGGAAGTGATGAGCACATGCCCTGTTCTAGCTCTTCCAGATTTTTCACAGTCGTTTGTTTTAGAGTGCGACGCATCAGGGGTGGGGATTGGAGCATTTTTGATGCAAGGGGGCCACCCTATTGTTTTTGAGAGCAGGAAGCTCAATGAGTTGGAGAGGCTCTATTATATATATGACAAGGAAATGCTAGCTATCATGCATGCCTTAACCAAATTCAGATAGTACTTGGTAGGCAACAAATTTGTGGTAAAGACTGATCACAACAGTCTAAAGTATTTCCTGGATCAGAAATACCTTAGCCAGAGACAACAGAAATGGGTCTGTAAGATCCAAGCCTTTGACTTTGACATCGAGTATGTTAAAGGAAAAAGAAATGTTGTAGCAGATGCCTTATCCAGAAGGCCAGCAGGTTGTTCGATGATGGATATTTGCACAGACTGGAAGGCACACTTACTAGTAGAGTACTCCAAAAACAGATTTTCCTGCGAGGTAATGGATGGGCAGGTAGTGGATTACAGATACCGGGTATTGGACGATGTCATTTTCTACAAGGACTGGATCTACTTAGTTCCAGAATCTACTTGAAAGGGAAGGTTTTGAAGGCCTGTCATGATTCACCCACGATCGAACATCAAGGGTTCTTCAAAACATACAAGCAGATTAGAGAGAGATTCTCATGGAAGGGTCTCAAGGATGATGTGCATAGAAACATCCGAGAATGCGTGACTTGTCAGCAAAACAAGTCTGAGCGGACACACCCAGCTAGGTTACTTCAACCTCTACCCATTTCGGAGCAGAAATAGGAGAGCATTTCCATGGGTTTTATTACAGGACTTCCTCGAGTGCAGGGAAGGGATTGTATTTTTGTGGTAGTCGATTGACTGACCAAGTTTGCACCTTTCTTTGCCATACCCACAGACTACAAGGCCATCTAGGTAGCAGAGTTATTTTTCAAGGAGGTCTTCAGGCTGCACGGCCTACCCCGACAGATTTTCAGTGACAGAGATGGGTGCTTCATCAATGCATTTTGGCAGGAGTTATTTAGGTTGCACAGAGTTAGCCACGAGCATTGGCTACCATCCCTAGATAGTTGGACAGACAAAGATTGTCAACAAATGGGTGGAGGGGTACCCGAGGAACTATGTAGGGGGGCAACATCGCACATGGGTGAGATGGTTGCATATGGGCGAGTACTGTTACAACATGACCTATCATATGTCCATACATATTCACCATTAAGAGCACTATACGGGTACGATGCACCTTCCTTTGTGGAGACTGTATTTGGAGAGAGTAAGGCCCCAGGGGCCAAGGATTGGATAGAGGAGAGTCAGAGGGTCCTACGAGCGGTAAAGGAGAACCTGTAGGCAACACATAACCAACAGAAGATATATGCAGATAGACAGAGGACAGAGCATAGCTTTGGGGTAGGGGATTTGGTGTTTCTACGATTACAACCATACAGACAACCTTCATTGAAGAAAAGCGGAGCAGAGAAATTGAAACCCAGATTCTATGGGCCATACAGGGTCATCAAGAGAGTGGGCGAAGTGGCCTACGAGCTAGAGCTACCAGAGGGTAGCAAGATACACGTGTTCCACGTTTCTTGCCTTAAAAAGGCAGTGGGGCAACATGTGACCATTTCCAAGGAGTTACCACCCTTGGATGAGGAGGTCTAGTTGGAGTTAGTACTAGAGAAGGTATTGGAGCATAAAGAGCGTAGGTTGAGGAGTAGGGTCATTCGAGAGTGCTTAGTTCGATGGAGGGGACTTCTAGTGGAGGATGCCACATGTGAAGGAGAACATATACTACAACACCCGAGTTTGATATTGCTTGAGGATAGGCAATTTCGGGAAGGGAGGATTGTGATGTCTCTTTCCCTATGATGACCCAACATAGAGCGACTGAGTAGTCTACTGGTTCCCGTAGACTATAGTCGAGCAGAAAGGGGAACAAAATTCTCTAATTAATGTCATTTCATCAAAGTCTAACCAAAAATGACATTAAAAGGGGAAAAGCGCCTAAGGGGGTAAAGTGAACATTTAATTAGATCAGAAAAAGGGGTTAAGGTGACTTAAGTGAATAATTAATAATATCTTAAGGGGAAGTGGCTTATGCCATGCATGTCAACGAAGAATTAGATGACAGAAGGATAAAAGGGGAGACTTCGACCTACTTTGGCATTATTGACAATTTTGAGTTGAGGAAACAAGTTCTAGAGGAGGAAGGTCGACTTCCATTGTTTTGTGGGTTTCTAGAGGAAACCACCACCACAAGTTGATTTCGTTGTTGAGAGACACGCCCTAGTCACCGAAAGGATCACACATGTATTCAACAACAGTTCAACATTCCAGTCAGCTAGGGCGCACTTCAGCAGGGTGAAGGTGTGAGGATTGAGAGACTCCGGGAGTTAGCCAGATTCGATCAGGGGATATCCAACAGTTTCCTTCCGACCCATTTGAGGAGGAAGCATGGAGCTTCTTTTGAGACATTTCGTGAGTCATTCCGACAGGGATTCATCTAGGACGCACTTGCTAGTCAGATAGTGCACAACTCTTGTGGAGGTATAGTTGGACAACCAGAGAGATTATTGGGCTAGATCCGGGAAATCCCTTCCGACCCATTACAGAGGAGACCAGGGTGCATAGTTTGAGACAGTTGGATCTAGTTTCTGACGGTGGGATCACTAGGGCGCATTACCAAAGCCTAGGAGGTGTGCAACGCCCCAGGGGAGTTCATCTGGGGTTCATACAGATCAGTAGAGGCCAGATCTTCAGACCAGTAGTCAGTGAGAGGTTGCTTGAGGCCAAGGCGACCCAGTTGAGACAGTTTCTAGGCATATCCGAGGAGTTTAGCCACCAGGGCGAATATTCTAGTCTCCAACAACAGTTGCCGTGAGAGTTGTCGGGTGCATGCAACAGTTCTGGGTTCTCATCTAGTAGATCTTCATTCGCATCCATAGATCTACCTATCTTCACCATACCGGGTATTTTGTTTTAGCATTTTGCTTGTATTCCAGCTAAGATCCATCTCTTCTTGATCTAGCTGAGGGTTTTCGGTTATTTTCTCGCATGCAATATTGTACTTTTAGTTATTATGCTTAATAGAAATTGTTGAGTTGTTCTGTGCTCCAAAACCATTACATAACTTTTATAAACACATAAACGCGACAAAAACTGCAAGCATAAACATTAAAACGCATCCATAAACCCCTAGAGTATCAGATCAACAACCAGCTCAGTAGTGCGGTAGTAAATATCCAGATCTGAGGGATTTGGGATATTTCATTTTTCCACTAGCTTCATTTCTCTTCAGTCTCTCCACAATTCTATGTTGGAGTTGCAGAGGACGTTTATTTCGGATGAGTAGAATGCTTGTGTCTACAACCCTTAAGTGGATGGGCAAGCCATAGCTCAACTTGTGAGACACAATCAAAGTTCTTGGATGGGAGTGTAGGAGTTGTGTGCCATTAGTGGACCTTTGGTAAAGGTTCTTGCTTGGTCGATGGCAACAAGCCTAGAATGGGCTACTTGTATGAGGCCATGGATAGGGCCAGGGAAGCTATACATTGGTACTATGAGGACGAGGGGGATTCACCAGATGAGCCTAGATATGGAGTGTGATTGATGAGTGATGGAACAAGTTACAATACTCTCCATTGTTCGATTCATGTAGCAAGGCTCTACCTCAACCTCACATACTCTTATGTCTGTGGTTTTAGATTTGATGCTGAGGTTATGGATGGATTTTTTCAATGTGTTTAGAGGATGGTGTTGACTCCCACTGGATGATCAGAGATTTCCAAACAAATGGAGATATTTAGGCTGGCCACTGGGACATTTGGTTATGATATGGCCATCCAAGAAAGCACCACTAGGATGCTAGGTAAGCTTCAAGTAGTACAATTTGTTTCAAACTTTCAAATTTCAATATCTTTCCTTTCTATCTATTTGTTACTCAATGGAAATATAATTCCCTGTCTTTCCTTTCTATTTACTCGTTCTGGATGTTTGGTGGACAAACTATGGTAGAAGAGTCCCAAAGTTGTAGAAATTTGCCATTCAAGTGCTTAGTCAAATTTGCAGCTCTTCAGGGTTTGAGCGCAACTAGAGTGTCTTTGAAAAAATACACTCTAAGAAGCGCAACATTTTAGAAATGTTCAAATTAAAATTTATTTTTTTCTAATTTCATTAATTTTAATTTATGCCCATGGGCCATCATCCTCTAATTACAAAATGGCCCTCATACAAGTTAGATGTCCACCTCCTTAATGACACGGTCTATGTCTACTACAGTTTTAGGTTGTGGGTGAAGCAGATTGAAAAAGCACTTGACATGGATGCCCTTTCATTGGATGTGATTGACACCGTGAATCCGTGCGGGGTGGAGACTGAGAAGCCTATCATGGAGGAGGCACCTAAGTGGTTGGAGCATGATGTCGATGTGTTGGAGGAGGAATCAAAAGAGGATGTTCCACTTCCAGTAGAGACATGTTTGAAGGAGGAGATTGAGAGTGTGTTGTAGCCACCACCTCCACAGAGATAGGTAGCTAGGGGAAGAGTCGAAAGACATCCCACTTTAACTTCCACCTTAGCCCCAACACCTTCCACCTTAGGCTCAACCTCAACATGTCCACCTACTATTTTGAGAGGAAGAGTGGTGACCTTTGCTCGTAAAAGGGGTAGAGGGAATCGTTGATTCTTTAGTGCATTATCCTTGTAGGATTTAGATGTTGCATGGTGATTCATCTCATGAGATACATTTATTTTTGTTTTGATGTGATTTTGTATCATCTTGTCAGGACATATGACTTAGGACAAATATCGTGTTTTAGTATTGATGTGTGATGTACCACTTGACATCTTATACATATTATATATCAATTTTATTTTCATATTTATGTAGAAATGTCTTTGTTTGATGTTGTTGTTTCTATAGATGTTTAAAACAAAAAAAAAATTTATTTTTGTACTTTTTGAAGTTTCTCGATATTTTTCGATATTTTCCCCAACTTTGTCGATAAGTTATATTCTGAACCCTCGGTGATAAATTCATCGAGACGATAAATTTAAAATTGATTTTGACTGTAATATCCCCGGATCCTCAGATTTGGATATCAACTGCTAACTTTGGGGTTGTGACTATAGATCTGATGCAGTGGGGTTTTTGGTTGAGTTTAAAAAGGTTTCTGGATGCGTTTTGTTGTGTTTAATAGTTTTATACAGTGCATGCAAATAGATTTGGAACCATAACCAACTCAACAATTTTATTAAGCAAAATAACGGACAATATAAGACAATATGCGAAAACTCAAACAAATCTCTTCAGCTAGATATTTATAGAGCTCGATCTTAACTGGAATACAAAACAAGATACTGGAAAATACTGTTAACAAATAACGACGATAGATGGATGGATCTGAGATATGCAAGGTAGATCCACTGCATGCATGGAAGGAAGCGCTGCATGCAACCAAAAATGTGCTGTAAAATTGTTGCACAAGACTGGAAAGTTCACCCTGGTGGAAATACTTGTCGGAATGGGCTGAGATCTGTCTCAGATGGGTCGCTTACCTCCTAGCACACTTCCCCTACCACAGAGATGGGAAAATGGCTCTCTGCTGCACTGTCAGAACCCCAGATGGATGCCAAAACCCCCACACACTGCAAACTGATGAAATGGCACGATCTGGGTGTTTTACCCATTAGAAAAACGTGAGATATGTCTCACTGGAATCTTTCTAGCCTCCTCTGAATGGGTTGGAAGGGATTTGGCTCTCTCTGCCTGGTTGGATCTAGCGACCCTTGATCGTTGATAAATCCTCCCAAAAACCTCACGCTGCAACTGGAGTATCTGTGCATTGGCTTGTGCCGGACCTCTTTGTTGCTATAATCTGAACCTGTAACTCGATAAAGAACCTGTGTGATCCTCCTGATAGACTAGGGTGTGTCTCTCAACACCGAACTCTGTCAATGATGGTGGTTTCATCCATAAATCCACAAAACAAGAAGGAAGTCGCCTGATTCCTCTCTGGGTTCTAATTTCCAATTCATAATCTGCATAATGAGGAACTAAGTTGACTTTTCTCCTTTTATATCCCTCCTCATCTAATTTCTCCTTCACTTTATTAATTAAGTGACTTTTCCCTAAGTTTTGATTTAATAACCACTTAAGTCACTTAAAACACCTTTTTTGCTTCTTTTATTACTTAATGTCACTTTCAACTTAGGCTTTTCCAGTAAATACATTAAATAATTCTTTTATTCCCTTTTCTTCCGACTATAGCCTACGAGAACCAGTATAGGCTACTTAGTCGCTCCTCATGGAGTCATCAATGGGAAAGGGACATTACAGTCCTCCCTTCCTGAGATTGCTTGTCCTCAAGCAACATCAAGCTAGGTGTTGTAGGATCTGATCTCCCTCCCATGTAGCATCCTCAACTGAAAGTCCCGTCCATATGACTAGGCACTCCCTGATAATCCGATTCCTCAACCTGCACTCCCTGTGCTCCAGAAACTCCTCTGGCACCAACTCCAACTGACCCTCCTCGTTCAATGGTGGCAACTCCTCTGAAGTAGTAACCTGTTGTCCCACTGCCTTCTTGAGGCAAGAAACGTGGAACACATTGTGGATCTTACTACCCTCTGGTAGCTCTAGCTTGTAGGCCACCTCGTCGACTCTCTTGGCGATCCGTTAAGGTCCACAGAACCTGGGTTTTAGTTTTTCCGCTCCGCTTTTCTTTTAAGAAGACTGTCTGTACGACTGTAATCTCAGAAATACCAAACCCCTCACCTCAAAGCTGTGCTCTACTCTCTATCGGTATGCATATACTTTTTGCTGATTCTGTGCTGTCTACAGATTTCCCTTCAATATTTTGAGAATCTCTTGACTCTCCTCTATCCAATCTTTGGCTTTGGGAACCCTGTTGTCCCCAAACACTGTCTCCACCAATAATGGTGCGTTGTACTCGTACAAGGCATTGAATGGTGTCATCATGATGGACATATGATATGTCGTGTTATAGTAGTACTCACCCACATGGAGCCACTTTACCCATGTGCGTTGTTGTCCTCCTACATAGTTCCTCAGGTACCCTTCCACCCATTTATTGACTATCTCTGTCTATCCGTCGGTTTGTGGATGGTAATTGGTACTCGTAGCCAACTTGGTGCCCACCAACTTGAACAACTCCTGCCAAAAGCACTGATGAAGTGCCCATCTCTGTCGCTGACTATCTGCCTGGGCAACCCGTGAAGTCTGAAAACCTCTCCGAAGAATAACTCAACCACTTGGGTGGCTTTATACTCGGCGGGTATCGTAAAGAAGTGCGCAAACTTGGTTAGTCTGTCGACCACCACAAAAATACAGTCCCTACCTTGCACCCTAGGTAGTCCTGTGATGAAGTCCATGGAGATGCTCTCCCATTTCTGCTCCGGAATGGGTAGAGGTTGAAGTAACCCTGCCG
>JASDQU010588027.1:25955-43292 GCA_032191745.1 Picea mariana | reverse complement strand
ATTGTTTTTGAGAGCAGGAAGCTCAGTGAGCCGGAGAGGCTCTATTATATATATGACAAGGAAATGCTAGCTATCATGCATGCCTTAACCAAATTCAGATAGTACCTGGTAGGCAACAAATTTGTGGCAAAGACTGATCACAACAGTCTAAAGTATTTCCTGGATCAGAAATACCTTAGCCAAAGACAACATAAATGGGTCTGTAAGATCCAAGCCTTTGACTTTGACATCGAGTATGTTAAAGGAAAAAGAAACGTTGTAGCAAATGCCTTATCCAAGAGGCCAGCAGGTTGTTCGATGATGGATATTTGCATAGATTGGAAGGCACACTTACTAGTAGAGTACTCCAAAAATAGATTTTCCTGCGAGGTAATGGATGGGCANAGGACCGGATCTACTTAGTTCCAGAATCTACTTGAAAGGGAAGGTTTTGAAGGCCTGTCATGATTCACGCACGACCGAACATCAAGGGTTCTTCAAAACATACAAGCAGATCAGAGAGAGATTCTCATGGAAGGGTCTCAAGCATGATGTGCATAGACACATCTGGGAATGCGCGACTTGTCAACAAAACAAGTCTGAGCGGACACACCCAGTTGGGTTACTTCAACCTCTACCCATTCCGGAGCAGAAATAGGAGAGCATTTCCATGGGTTTTATTACAGGACTTCCTTGAGTGCAGTGAAGGGATTGTATTTTTGTGGTAGTCGATTGATTGACCAAGTTTGCACATTTCTTTGCCATACCCACAGACTACAAGGCCATCTAGGTAGCAGAGTTATTTTTCAAGGAGGTCTTCAGGCTGCATGGCCTACCCCGACAGATTTTCAATGACAGAGATGGGCGCTTCATCAATGCATTTTGGCAGGAGTTATTTAGGTTGCACAGAGTTAGCCACGAGCACTGGATACCATCCCTAGATAGTTGGACAGACAAAGATTGTCAACAAATGGGTGGAGGGGTACCCGAGGAACTATGTAGGGTGGCAACATCGCACATGGGTGAGATGGTTGCATATGGGCGAGTACTGTTACAACATGACCTATCATATGTCCATACATATGTCACCATTAAGAGCACTATACGGGTACGATGCACCTTCCTTTGTGGAGACTGTATTTGGAGAGAGTAAGGCCCCAGGGGCCAAGGATTGGATAGAGGAGAGTTAGAAGGTCCTATGGGCTGTAAAGGAGAACCTGTAGGCAACACATAACCAACAGAAGATATATGCAGATAGACAGAGGACAGAGCATAGCTTTGGGGTAGGGGATTTGGTGTTTCTACGATTACAACCATACAAACAACCTTCATTGAAGAAAAGCGGAGCAGAGAAATTGAAACCCAGATTCTATGGGCCATACAGGGTCATCAAGAGAGTGGGTGAAGTGGCCTATGAGCTAGAGCTACCAGAGGGTAGCAAGATACACATGTTCCACGTTTCTTGCCTTAAAAAGGCAGTGGGGCAACATGTGACCATTTCCGAGGAGTTACCACCCTTGGATGAGGAGGTCTAGTTGGAGTTAGTACCAAAGGAGGTATTGGAGCACAAAGACTGCAGGTTGAGGAGTAGGGTCATCCGAGAGTGCTTAGTCAGATGGAGGGGACTTCCAGTGGAGGATGCCACATGGGAAGGAGAACATATACTACAACACCCGAGTTTGATATTGCTTGAGGACAAGCAATTTCGGGAAGGGAGGACTGTGATGTCCCTTTCCCTATGATGACCTAACATAGAGTGACTGAGTAGTCTATCGGTTCCCGTAGACTATAGTTGAGCAAAAAGGGGAACAAAATTCTCTAATTAATGTCATTTCATCAAAGTCTAACCAAAAATGACATTAAAAGGGGAAAATCACCTAAGGGGGTAAAGTGAACATTTAATTAGATTAGAAAAAGGGGTTAAGGTGACTTAAGTGAATAATAATAATAACTTAAGGGGAAGTTGCTTATGCCATGCATGTCAACGAAGAATTAGACGACAGAAGGATAAAAGGGGAGAGTTCGACCTAATTTGGCATTATTGACAATTTTGAGTCGAGGAAACAAGTTCCAGAGGAGGAAGGTCGACTTCCATTGTTTTGTGGGTTTCTGGAGGAAACCACCACCACAAGTTGATTTCGTTGTTGAGAGACACACCCTAGTCACTGGAAGGATCACACAGGTATTCAGCAGCAGTTCAACATTCCAGTCAGCTAGGGCACACTTCAGTAGGGTGAAGCTGTGAGGATTGAGAGACTCGGGGAGTTAGCCAGATTCGATCAGGGGATATCCAGCAGTTTCCTTCCGACCCATTTGAGGAGGAAGCATGGCGCTTCTTTTGAGACATTTCGTGAGTCATTCCGATGTGGATTCATCTAGGACACACTTGCCAGTTAGATAGTGCACAACTCTTGTGGAGGTACAGTTGGGCATCCAGAGAGATTATTGGGCCAGATCCGGGAAATCCCTTCTGACCCATTATAGAGGAGACCAGGGTGCACAGTTTGAGACAGTTGGATCTAGTTTTTGACGGTGGGATCACTAGGGTGCATTACCAGAGCCTAGGAGGTGTGCAACCCCCCAGGGGAGTTCATCTGGGGTTCATATAGATCAGTAGAGGCCAAATCTTCAGACTAGTAGTCAGTGAGAGGTTGTTTGAGGCCAGGGCGACCTAGTTGAGACAATTTCTAGGCATATCCAAGGAGTTTAGCCACCAGGGCGAATATTCCAGTCTCCAACAGTAGTTGCCGTGAGAGTTGTCGGGTGCATGCAACAGTTCTGGGTTCTCATCTAGTATATCTTCATTCGCATCCACAGATCTAACTATCTTCACCATACCGGGTATTTTGTTTTATCATTTTGCTTGTATTCCAGCTAAGATCCATCTCTTCTTGATCTAGCTGAGGGTTTTCGGTTATTTTCTTGCATGCAATATTGTACTTTCAGTTATTATGCTTAATAGAAATTGTTGAGTTGTTCTGTGCTCCAAAACCATTGCATAACTGTTATAAACACATAAACGCGACAAAAATTGCAAGCATAAACATTAACACACATCCATAAACCCCCAGAGTATCAGATCAACAGCCAAATCACTAGTGCGGTAGTAAATATCCAGATCTGAGGGATTTGGGATATTTCATTTTCCCACTAGCTTCATTTCTCTTTAGTCTCTCCACAATTCTATGTTGGAGTTACAGAGGACGTTTATTTTGGATGAGTAGAATGCTTGTGTCTATAACCCTCAAGTGGATGGGCAAGCCATAGCTCAACTTGTGAGATACAATCAAAGTTCTTGGATGGGAGTGTAGGAGTTGTGTGCCATTAGTGGACCTTTGGTAAAGGTTCTTGCTTGGTCGATGGCGACTAGCCTAGAATGGGCTACTTGTATGAGGCCATCGATAGGGCTAGGGAAGCTATACATTGGTACTATGGGGATGAGGGGGATTCACCAGACGAGCCTAGATATGGAGTGTGATTGATGAGTGATGGAACAAGTTACAATACTCTCCATTGTTCGATTCATGTAGCAAGGCTCTACCTCAACCTCACATACTCTTATGTCTGTGGTTTTAGATTTGATGCTGAGGTTATGGATGGATTTTTTCAATGTGTTTAGAGGATGGTGTTGACTCCCACTGGATGATCAGAGATTTCCAAACAAATGGAGATATTTAGGCTGGCCATTGGGACATTTGGTTATGATATGTCCATCCAAGAAAGCACCACTAGGATGCTAGGTAAGCTTCAAGTAGTACAATTTGTTTCGAACTTTCAAATTTCAATATCTTTCCTTTCTATCTATTTTTTACTCGATGGAAATATAATTCCCTGTCTTTCCTTTCTATTTACTCATTCCAGATGTTTGGTGGACAAACTATGGTAGAAGAGTCCCAAAGTTATAGAAATTTGCCATTCAGGTGCTTAGTCAAATTTGCAGCTCTTCAGGGTTCGAGTGCAACTAGAGTGTCTTTGAAAAAATACACTCTAAGAAGCGCAACATTTTAGAAATGTTCAAATTAAAATTTATTTTTTTCTAATTTCATTAGTTTTAATTTATGCCCATGGGCCATCATCCTCTAATTACAAAATGGCCCTCATACAAGTTAGATGTCCACCTCCTTAATGACATGGTCTATGTCTACTACAGTTTTAGGTTGTGGGTGAAGTAGATTGAAAAAGCACTTGACATGGATGCCCTTTCATTGGATGTGATTGACACCGCGAATCTGTGCGGGGTGGAGACTGAGAAGCCTATCATGGAGGAGGCACCTAAGTGGTTGGAGCATGATGTCGATGTGTTGGAGGAGGAATCAAAAGAGGATGTTCCACTTCCAGTAGAGACACGTTTGAAGGAGGAGATTGAGAGTGTCGTAGCCACCACCTCCACAGAGATAGGTAGTTAGGGGAAGAGTCGAAAGACATCCCACTTTAACTTTCACCTTAGCCCCAACACCTTCCACCTTAGGCCCAACCTCAACATGTCCACCTACTATTTTGAGAGGAAGAGTGGTGACCTTTGCTCATAAAAGGGGTAGAGGGAATCGTTGATTCCTTAGTGCATTATCCTTGTAGGATTTAGATACTGCATGGTGATTCATCTCATGAGATACATTTATTTTTGTTTTGATGTGATTTTGTATCATGATGTCGATGTGTTGGAGGAGGAATCAAAAGAGGATGTTCCACTTCTAGTAGAGACATGTTTGAAGGAGGAGATTGAGAGTGTGTCGTAGCCACCACCTCCACAGAGATAGGTAGCTAGGGGAAGAGTCGAAAGACATCCCACTTTAACTTCCACCTTAGCCCCAACACCTTCCACCTTAGGCTCAACCTCAACATGTCCACCTACTATTTTGAGAGGAAGAGTGGTGTCCTTTGCTCGTAAAAGGGGTAGAGGGAATCGTTGATTCCTTAGTGCATTATCCTTGTAGGATTTAGATGCTACATGGTGATTCATCTCATGAGATACATTTATTTTTGTTTTGATGTGATTTTGTATCATCTTGTTAGGACTTATGACTCAGGACAAATATCGTGTTTTAGTATTGATGTGTGATGTACCACTTGACATCTTATACATCTTATATATCAATTTTATTTTCATATTTATGTAGAAATGTCTTTGTTTGATGTTGTTGTTTCTATAGATGTTTAAAAAATTAAAAAAAAAAGATTATTTTTGTACTTTTTGAAGTTTCTCGATATTTTTCGATATTTTCCCTGACTTTGTCAAAAAGTTATATTTCGAGCCCTCGGTGATAAATTCATCGAGACGATAAATGTAAAACTGATTTTGACTGTAATATCCCCAGATCCTCAGATTTGGATATCAAGTGCTAACTTTGGGGTTGTGACTGTAGATTTGATGCGCTGGGGTTTTTGGTTGAGTTTAAAAAGGTTTCTGGATGCATTTTGTTGTGTTTAATAGTTTTATACAGTGTGTGCAAATAGATTTGGAACCATAACCAACTCAATAATTTTATTAAGCAAAATAACGGACAATATAAGACAATATGTGGAAACTCAAACAAATCTCTTCAGCTAGATATTTATAGAGCTCAATCTTAACTGGAATACAAAACAAGATACTGGAAAATACCGTTAACAAATAACGACGATAGATGGATGGATCTGAGATATGCAAGGTAGATCCACTGCATGCACGGAAGGAAGCGCTGCATGCAACCAAAAATGTGCTGCAAAACTGTTGCACAAGACTAGAAAGTTCACCTTGGTGGAAATACTTGTCGGAATGGGCTGAGATCTATCTCAGATGAGTCACCCTACTTCCTAGCACACTTCCCCTACCACAGAGATGGGAAGATGTCTCTCTGCTGCATTGTCAGAACCCCAGATGGATGCCAAAACCCCCACGCACTGCAAACTGATGAAATGGCATGATCTGGGTGTTTTACCCATCAGAAAAACGTGAGATATGTCTCACTGGAATCTTCCTAGCCTCCTCTCAATGGGTTGGAAGGGATTTGGCTCTCTCTGCTTGGTTGGATCTAGCGACCCTTGACCGTTGATAAATCCTCCCAAAAACCTCACGCTGCAACTGGAGTATCTGTGCATTGGCTTGTGCTGGGCCTCTTTGCTGCTATAATCTGAACTTGTAACTCGATGAAGAACCTGTGTGATCCTTCTGATAGACTAGGGTGTGTCTCTCAACACCGAACTCTGTCAATGATGGTGGTTTCATCCAGAAATCCACAAAACAAGAAGGAAGTCGCCTGACTCCTCTCTGGGTTCTAATTTCCAATTCATAATCTGCATAATGAGGAACTAAGTTGATGTTTCTCCTTTTATATCCATCCTCATCTAATTTCTCCTTCACTTTATTAATTAAGTGACTTTTCCCTAAGTTTTGATTTAATAACCACTTAAGTCACTTAAAACACCTTTTTTGCTTCTTTTATTACTTAATGTCACTTTCAACTTAGGCTTTTCCGGTAAATGACATTAAATAATTCTTTTATTCCCTTTTCTTTCGACTATAGCCTACTTGAACCAATATAGGCTACTCAATCGCTCCTCATGGAGTCATCAATGGGAAAGGGACATTACAGTCCTCCCTTCCTGAGATTGCTTCTCCTCAAGTAACATCAAGCTAGGTGACAGGTGTTGTAGGATCTGATCTCCCTCCCATGTAGCATCCTCAACTGAAAGTCCCGTCCATCTGACTAGGCACTCCCTGATAATCCGACTCCTCAACATGCACTCCCTGTGCTCCAGAAACTCTTCTGGCACCAACTCCAACTGACCCTCCTTGTTCAATGGTGGCAACTCCTCCGAAGTAGTAACTTGTTGTCCCACTGCCTTCTTGAGGCAAGAAACGTGGAACACATTGTGGATCTTACTACCCTTTGGTAGCTCTATCTCGTAGGCCACCTCGCCGACTCTCCTGGCGATCTGTTAATGTCCACAGAACCTGGGTTTTAGTTTTTCCGCTCTGCTTTTCTTCAAAGAAGACTGTCTGTACGACTGTAATCTCAGAAATACCAAACCCCTCACCTCAAAGCTGCGCTCTACTCTCTATTGGTATGCATATACTTTCTGCTGATTCTGTGCTGTCTACAGATTTTCCTTCAATATTTTGACTCTCCTCTATCCAATCTTTGGCTTTGGGAACCCTGTTGTCCCCAAACACTGTCTCCACCAATAATGGTGCGTCGTACTCGTACAAGGCATTGAATGGTGTCATCCTGATGGACATATGATATGTCGTGTTATAGCAGTACTCGCCCACATGGAGCCACTTTACCCATGTGCGTTGTTGTCCCCCTACATAGTTCCTCAGGTACCCTTCCACCCATTTATTGACTATCTCTGTCTGTCCGTCGGTTTGTGGATGGTAATTGGTACTCGTAGCCAACTCGATGCCTACCAACCTGAACAACTCCTGCCAAAAGCACTGATGAAGTGCCCATCTCTGTCGCTGACTATCTGCCTGGGCAACCCGTGAAGTTTGAAAACCTCTCTGAAGAATAACTCAACCACTTGGGTGGATTTATACTCGGTGGGTATCGCAAAGAAGTGCGCAAACTTGGTCAGTTTGTCGACCACCAAAAAAATATAGTCCCTACCTTGCACCCTAGGTAGTCCTGTGATGAAGTCCATGGAGATGCTCTCCCATTTCTGCTCCGGAATGGGTAGAGGCTGAAGTAACCTTGCCGAGTGTGTTTGTTCGGACTTGTTTTGTTGACAAGTCATACACTCTCGGACATGTCTCAGTACATCATCCTTGAGACCCTTCCATGAGAATCTCTTCTTGAACTGCCTGTACGTCTTGAAGTACCCCTGATGCCCTGTTAATGGTGAATCGTGAATGGCCTTCAGAATCTCTTCCTTCAGTGTAGATTCTGGAACTATGTAGAGCCTGTCCTTGTAGAAGATGACATCATCTAGTACTCGATATCTCTCATCTACCACTTGCCCATCCATCACCTCACAGGGGAATTTGGTTTTGGAATATTCTACCAACAATTGTGCCTTCCAATCCGTAGATATGTCCATCAATGAACAACTTGCTGGCCTCCTGCATAAGGCATCTACTACAACGTTCATCTTGCCTTTAACATACTCAATCTCGAAGTCAAAGGCTTGGACCTTCAAAACCCATTTCTGTTGTCTCTCACTGAGGTCTTTCTGATCCAAGAAATACTTCAAGCTATTGTGATCGGTTTTCACCACAAATCTGCTGCCCACTAAGTATTGTCTGGAATTTTTTAAGGCGTGCATGATAGCCAACATTTCTTTGTCGTAGATAGGATAGAGCCTCTCTGACTCGCTGAGCTTCCTGCTCTCAATGACTATGGGGTGACCTCTTTGCATCAATACTACTCCAATCCCCTCTCCCGATGTGTCGCACTCCAAGACAAAGGGTTGTGAAAAATTGGGAAGTGCTAGAACTGGGCATGTGCTCATGACCTCCTTCATTTTCTCAAAAGTGTGTTGGGATGCCTCCGTCTAGTGGAAAGCCCCTTTCTTTGTCAAATCGACGAGCGATGGCCCCAAATGTGAGAACCCTTTCACAAACCTTCTGTATTAACTGCATAACCCAAAGAATCCCCTCAATTTCGTGATGTTCTTGGGTGTTGGCCAATCTAGAATGGCCCTGATCTTTTTCTAATGTACCTACACCCCCTGTTCGCTGATAATGTGGCCTAGGTACAAAAGCTCTCTCATTCCAAATTCACACTTGGATTCTTTGGCATATAAGGATTGTGATTGCATAATGCTCAGAACCTCATCTAAGTGTGCCAACTGTTTCCTACAAGCTTCGCATGTCTATTATGTTTCCTTCTGGTTTTCTAATTAGGCCTAGTTTTGGAGGCTTAAGTAGATTCTTTGGTTCTATTTGTGGTCCAAGTATGGTTGAGAATGAGGCCTTCCTTTCGTGCCATGGGATGTGTTTATAATGCCCAAGGATGGGGGGGGGGTTGGTTTGATTGATGTAGTCACCCAAGGCAATATTCTTGCATCCAAGTGGGTGGTTTTGTGCTTAGAGGGATCAACGCCATGGCAATTTTTGTTTCGACATTCGCTGATGACTACGCAACACTTAGATAGGTGGTTCATTTGGTTTATGTGATATCATCTCCTTGGCTTGTTTGTTTCAGGTGTTGGGATCTATCATCTTCACGAACATTTGGTCAGCTTGGAAACTGGTTGCAGGTTTGGTCTGTTGGAATTGGGAGGGCAGTAGTACAGATTGGGATTTAGCATGCCACCCTTTTTGGTGTTGGAGGTTATAGGGTTCATGTGTTGCAGAGATTTCTCACTTCTATGCACGTGGGTTAAGTAGGAAGGGCATTTTTTTCCCGGGGGAATTTATGGGATGTAGTATCGTGTGCCTGGAAGGATTGGTTTCCATTGGCTCAGGAGTATGGTTTGATTGCCCTTGATCGTCTTTGAGTTATGGAGATAAGAGGGCTTATCTTGGAAATTGATATTTCCAAAATTAACATTGGGATGCCTTGGCCTTTTGGAGGGATTAGGGATGGAGTTTTGGTCTCCCTTTGTTATAGTATGATTTTTGTCGGTTTTATTGAGTATTACACCATTGACATGTGCTATCTTTGGTCTTGAATGTGAGATGCATGTTTTTTGATTTGGAGGACAGATGGGTTTGTCAACTTCATAGTGTGTGGTCCATTTGACTTTCTTATAAGCTCCGTGCTTTTGCTTGGTTGGTGGTGTACCAGGGAGTTCCATCCAAGGTCCATTTGGCCAAGAGTGGGCTTTTGGGTGGCCTTTACCCAATTTGTCCTCACTCAGAGATGGCAAAGCACATTTTCTGGGAGTGCAAGTTTGCTTAGGGTTGCTGGTAGTATGTGTAGGATTAGTAGTCAGTTCTGTTTCAGGGTAGGGTTTATTGGCATATTGCCTTGTTGGGCGATTATGGGTCCTTGGTTTCACTTTGCTTTTACTTGTTTGGCATTGCTTGAGGGTTCTAGCCTTGTTCACTCTTTGGAATATCAAGTGTAAGTGTATTTTCGAGCATGAGGTTAGTTCTTTGCCTGCTTTTTGTACAATGCAGTGTGATGAGGTATGCCATCAACTCCTAGCCAAGGTTGTGCTGTTGGTCAAGGATGCTCAATCCTTAGAGCCTTCAGCTTATTTTGGTTTTTATTTCAATATTAATAGCATTATGGAAAAGGTTATGATGTCCATTATATATACACTTCCACTTTTTTCTTTACTGTCTGTAAATATTCTTTTGTAAATATAAGATGTATTTCTCAAAAATAAATTGCATTGATAGAAAATCTAAGCTTACAATGCCTGATTACTTTTAACTCTACATCCTTATTTGCCTAGCCCAAAGGGTATGGACTAGGGTGATCATACATCTCTTAACCAAGTTTACTTACTAGGTCCTCTGCAATGAGGTTGGCCTGTGAACTAAAATCAAACAAAGCATCCACCTTGTTCTTCTTGATCTGAATCTTCATATGAAATAGCTTCGCCATCTCCTTCTCCTCTTTGCAGTGGAGGATACTTAGGTTCACCTCCTTCTGCATTGTTGCGAAGACAATCTTTTCGTCCACATATGCGTTGCTTTTTATCTCCTTTCCCGCTTCCACTAAAAGTTTCTTCTTCTTGGATTTCTCCTACTTGTGTTTCCTAGAATTCAACTTTGGATACAGTTTCCAACATTTTTCTTTTGTGTGACCATTAATGTTACAATGGTTACAATAGTTATTAGGGTCCTTGCACATGTGTGCAGTGGCAGTGGTCTTATTTATCCTTTTCCCTTATTCTTCTTGCTTTTATTGGAAGCTCCACATTGGTTTGTTTAATTCAAGCCATTTGTGTATTCCTTCTTTTGGTCAGATTCAATGTATTGGGCCTACACACAAGCCCCATCTATGGTATTGGGCTTAAATAGCATAGCTTGCCTTTTTATGCGACTGTGAAAAGCATAACTTACCTTCATATGCGACTGTAAAGATTAGCCAAGTACTTGATGACTGCGTTTAGGTCCTGGGGATTTAATCCCAATTGAATGACTTGCCTTTGGAACTTTGTGTACTCTTGTACACTTTGCCCTTGTCGCTATTGGTAGCAGTGTCCTCGAATCCTTTGGTTCTCTTCTTGCCCTATAGGGTAAAATTGGGAATTGAGGAGGTCTTTGAATACCTCCCACTTTTTGGGTCTCGCCCTAGCTTAAGGGCCTCAGTGTGGCTTTCCCACCAAGTCCATGCATCGCCTTCTAGCTTGAGTATGGAAAAAGCTATTTTCTGCTCCTCTTGTACATTATGCACACTGAAATAGACTTTTAATTTCTGCAACTAGTGATTCAACTTAAGTGTGTCTACCTCATCTTCATAGGGCTTGATCTTGACCTTTCCTTCCATTTGAAACAAGTGTTGAGAAGATTTGTTGCAGGATTTCCCTTTTTCAAGCTTTGATTCTTCCTTCTCTTTCTTTGGTTCCTCATGATATTTTGGTTTCTCATGAGATTCGGGTTTCTTTGAAAAGGGGTTGATTTTTCTCAAGAGTGGTCATGACTAAGGCCATACTCTTGGAAATATCCACTACCTGATATTCCAACTGTATAAATATTCATTTGCCTTCATCAATGTGTCCTCGATGCCTGTCTTCCATTTTTACATATCGCAGCTACATCTTAACCTTCCTTGTTCCAATTTCGAGATCCACAGGATACAATGCTCGTTCAAATTTAGACTTTCTAAGTTGGGAAAGCATATACTGCACTCAAACCACACAAAAACCCAAATAAACCTGCTCTGATACCAATATGATATGTAAACCACCTTAAATATTCCAATGGTCAACTCGCCAAAATATATCTAAAATTAAAACGATTATGATGAGCCTATGCTCAACTGCGCGACTATCTTTTTATGTTTTTAGTGCTTTAACATAAATATAAACATACCATTCGAATTCTTTATCTACTGCAACATATAAAATAGACTACAATAGCAAAACCACAGAATGGAACAGTAATATTTACCTTGGAAACATGATATGGGAAAAACAACAAGAAATGAAATACTATGCCTTTTGTCTTTTCTTGTAATGGGGATTACAATACAATACAAATCAATACAAGCTTACTGCAATGTTATGAGACATTATGGTCTGCTATAGTCCTCTACAGATGGCTTCTCTCTTTATGCTTTATTGGCATCTCCTCCACACTCCTGCTCATACTATGGAACAACTGTCGGCTAAGGAAAAAGTGAATCTATTTCCCTCCTTTGGCTAGGTTTTCGTTAGCTCAAATTAGAGTTAGGCTTAGGTTTTGAAACTCTCTTGGACTCTTCATTGTCCTTCTAGAAGTCTCTAGTGGATTCCCACTCATTACGAACTCCTCATGGGTGAATCATGGCAAGTTGAATGGCTGCCACTTGGACTTATGGGGAATAACTGGATGGTTACCTTGCTGGGGCCATAACTTTAACATATGAACTTCGTATTGTGAAAACAAACCATTGTTGGAAAGCTATCAACGTGTAGAATGTGGTAAAAATGCCTCGGACCTAGGACCTTGACATTGGAGACCCCAAAATTCCACTTCTTTGAACCTCAAACAGAGGATTTACCGTTCTGGTTTGTCTATGCGGTTTTTAGGATCTGACCCAAACAGACCCTTCTAGGCCCCAAAATTTAGTATTCCCAAATTCTAGAGCATTAATTAATTTGTATGGTAACTATGCAGATCCATTTAGGATGAGAATGACATGTAACTGACCCAATTGAGGCAGGGTATGCCAAGTCACCAACCACCTTTTTGACCATCAACTCATTAGCTGGATTTGAGTCAATGTTGGCTAAAAATTTCAGGCCACCTACTGCATATGTAGGGGCTTATTTGAACTCTAAAAGGTTGCTCTTTTCTACACCTAGGTAGAAAAGTATACTAGTTCTCAAAAACCAAGCCTTTGGGGTTTGCTTTAGATTGTAAGGAGCTATGCCCACAAGATTCTTCCCGCCTGCAACCTGTAAACCTTGTGGCTGATTTTCACACATGCCACCCTTTATTGTTAAATTTTCACTAACCCAACACCCGGTAATTTATTTTATAACAAATACCTTGCTGTTATAAACTTATTACTGCAGATTTACCGAATAAAAAACACATCTGAGTTTTAACGATTTACATAAATAAATCAGCAGAAGCAATAAACAGGAAACCACATTTTGCACACATTTTCTGGGTAAACATGCCTGGAAAAACCCCTAAGGGAAAACCAATACTGTGATGATTTTATTATGATAAAATCAAGGCTCCCGTCCTGGGAAAATAGTCCCTCTGAGGAAAAGTACAAAACAACAAAATAACTGATCACACCTCAAGATCTGTCCTTCGATCTTGCTGGCCGCTACTCTTTTGTTGTCCCTTGCTCCCTTCCTCGGACCCTGCCCCTGCACACTTGGATGAAAGTCCTTCTCCACCCAATACAATGATATCTAACTATCTCACTCTGTGTGTGTCTCCTCTTCTCACCTTAGTTGCCTTTTATAATGTTGAGTTTACCCTAAATCCAAAACCCTAAATCTCTGAAGTGATCAATGGTTGAGATTAGATCTCACCAACATTTGAGATTAATGGCTAGGATTTAATTTAATTCACTAATGCCAAATACTTAGGCATTTCCTTAAATTAAATTCAATTAATTATAAAAAGGCATTCACTTTAATAATTACTTAATTAAAGTGAATTTCCTAAGTCTTGAGAGGTATTAATGGCGACTTCCACATGTTAGACACAAAACCAATGTTGAAGTACCTTTTCGATGCTACAAATGTCAACACTCCCTCTTAGCGAGGAAGGTACTTCTTGAAGAGCCACTTGGAACTGGTTCTCCCTCCGACCTTGGCACAATGTTGCACACATCATCCTGCACAATGGCATCCCTCCAACCCTGTTGGTCAGCTGCTTTCTGAACACTGAAAGTCTCAGAATCGATGATACTACACATTAGTGCCATGAAGTATGGACACTTCTTTGGAGGCTTGCTCTCCTTGTCTGTGCTCCTAGGAGCCTCCACATGCTCCTGAGCATCCATCAATGCTAGTTCATACCAACTGGGTCTCTTGACAGAACTGGAAGGGGATAACTCCTTCCCACCTAAATGTTGACTCCTTGAATTGGAAGTTTGTGAACTTTGCTCACCCTTTGAAGCCTCTTGCTCCTCGTCCTCTGCCACTAACATTGGTCCATGATCCAAGATTCCCTTGGATCCACCTATAGGCTTTCCCTGCAACCCGTATACCTTACCCTCTTTGACACCAAGAACTCAAGCTGAGTCTAGGTCAAATCCTTTCGGCTGAATAAGAACCCGACCATCCTCGAAAGTGATGGTGTATCCTCTGTCTTTCATTGCCAAAATTGAGAGCAAATTCATTTTGAGCTCCGGAACATACAACACATTTGCCACCTCCAGAGAACCTCCCGACTCCAGCTGGAATGTGACTGTTCCAACTCTCTCTACAACACACTTGGCATTGGTGCCAAGATCCACATACAGATCCGAGTCCTTCTCTGACAAACTGGTGAACAACTCATGTATCCCCGTCATATGATGAGAAGCCCCACTATCCATGAACCAGGCACTATTGGAATTTGTGCCAAAAAGAAAAGAGACTAACAAAAATCTTTCTTGAACCTCTCAGTAAATTCCTTGACATGATTTTTTGCAAATGCTGCTACCTGCTGAGACTTACCCTTCCCTTTCTTCCATTCAGGACACTGTGAAGCATTTCACTTTGCTCAGATCCTTCTTCTTTCCAACCTRTGGAGTTRGCTCTCCACTTGTATTTCCCTTGSTCTTCCTTGCTTGACKAGCAAGAGCCAAATTCTCATCATCACCAATCTGTTGGCCTGCTAGAGATTCCTCTCGAATCTCCTCCCGGATGAAATCATTCCATAGTTTGTCAAATTTGGGAAGTTTCTCTTGTGCCACGATGCCCTTGATGAATGGGGCCCATGCCTTAAAGAAACCATTCAGGGTTGTCCTCACCATCTCTTCATCCGACACGACCTCCCCAACTTCTACCAACTGATCACGAACCTGAGTGATCTTGGTGAGATAGTTGGTAACTATATCTGATTTGGTCATCTTGGTGTCTCTAAGCTTTTCCCTCAACACCATCTTCCTGTTTGCATTACTGCTCTAGAAAAGATTCGTCAGAGCTACAAACATCTTCTTGGCTGACTTCTTCTCATATAGGTGAAGAATCAAATGATCCTTCACTGCATCTACGATGATCCTCTTGGCTTTCACGTCCTTCTGCTCATAGGCAGATAAGTCCTTTGGATCCATTGGTGGAGTCATGATTGTATTTGCAAAATCCCACAACCCATTCTCCATGAGAATTAATGTAACCCTTGCCTTCCAAGTTACGAAGTTCGATGCACCCTCCAATCTGTCTTCAAACCTCAAGCCAGTTGCGGCCATCTCTAAATCATAATTTTAACAAGAAATACAAACTGTTGAAACCTATCTCTACAACCCGGAACTGCTGACCATTGCCCAGAGGTCCTGCCCGCTGCCCTACGGCCCTGCGACTGCTCCCAACGGCCTTGTGGCTGCCTATGGTTACTCCCTAGTGGCTTTGGCTGCCACTGGCAGTTGTTGGCTAACGGATACTCTTGCAGTTGCCCCACAACCCTTCTTCGCCCAACACTCTCTGCGGCACCTACTGCTGTGCTTTGCAGCTCCTGCGAGGCCATACGACGACTTTGCATTCGTATGGTCTGTATGACTGCTGCAAAATTTCTCTTTTTTTTTTTTCCCTTATTTCCTGTGCAACCTACACATAAAAAATTCCTGCGGCTGCCCTGCATAGATTAAAAATTTGTGCACTTGGTTTCCTTTTTAGAGTCTTGGTTTTGATACCATGTTAAATTTTCACTTACCCAACACCCAGTAATTTATTTCATAGCAAATACCTTGCTGTAATAAACTTATTACTGCAGATTTGCTGAATAAAAAACACAGTTGAGTTTTAATGATTTACATAAATAAATCAACAGAAACAATAAACAAGAATCCACAATTTTGCACACATTTGTCTGGGTAAACACGCCTGGAAAAACCCCTAAGGGAAAACCAGTACTGTGATGATTTTATTATGATAAAATTAGGGCTTCTGTCCTGGAAAAATGGTCCCTCTAAGGAAAAGTACAAAACATCAAAATAACTAATCACACCTCAAGATCTGTCCTTCGATCTTGCTGGCTGCTACTCCTTTGTTGTCCTTGCTCCCTTCCTTGGACCTTGCCCCTACGCACTTGGATGAAAGTCCTTTTCCACCCAATACAATGAGATCTCACTATCTCACTCTGTGTGTGTCTCCTCCTCTCACCTTAGCTGCCTTTTATAATGCCGAGTTTACCCTAAATCCAAAACCCTAGATTTCCAAAGTGATCAATGGCTGAGATTAGATCTCATCAACACTTGAGATTAATGGCTAGGATTTAATTTAATTCWCTAATGCCAAATACTTAGGCATTTYCTTAAATTAAAGTTTAAACTCAATTAATTATAAAAAGGSATTCACTTTARTAATTACTTAATTAAARTGAATCTAAGTCTTGAGAGGTATTAATGACGAATTCCACATGTTAGACACAAAACCAATGTGGAAGTACCTGTCTGATGCTACAAACATCAACATTTATGTCCATGCACAAGACAAATGGTATTCCTATGGCTGGCAATGATCTCAATATGTCTAGCTTTGTTGTGGAAGCAACTTTGTCTTCAACCTCCATGAGTGCTTCCTTCACTCATCTTGATCTTTTACATTTCCACCAAATTGGGGTTCAAAAGAGTTTAAAATTTAAATCAACAAAAATAAAGAAATAAATACTTACTGTACACTTATCTTAACTCCTCTTTACAACCTTCCACTTCTTCCCTCATCACAAGGCCATGAAAATTCTTCCTTCCTCACATCTTCAGGTCTGCATTCCACTGCTTTACCATTTGAATTGACAGCATCTCTTACTTCTGTTGAAGCATTTACATTATCTCATGCCTCTTGTGCAACCCGCCCATCACCTCTTGATGATTGCCGATCACCCTACACCTATTCTTCTCACAGACTAGTTGATTTTCCAGCTTCAAACCAACAACCATCATCCATTTTGAGACAGAAATACCTTGTTTCGGATCTGATTTCTCATCTATTATCATATCCATGCCCATAACAACATGGTTTGCAAAATGATCCAAAAGCCTATATGTTTTTTGCTTGGTCAAAATAGCAAAGGAAAAACACCAATTTACTACATGTGGCATCAAATCTACTCCCGTTTTCCCTCAAAACTACCTTATAAGTAATAAACCAAAGTTTTTAAAATGAGTTGCC
>JASDQU010588025.1:48848-59980 GCA_032191745.1 Picea mariana | reverse complement strand
GAGCCTTCGTATGTATGCAAGTTGTGTTTAATGTAGAACACAAATGTACGCATGCTATACAGAGAACAGGGTGTGTACACTTTTTCAAAATTTCAAAAAAGAAATTTTTTGGACAGACAACATGGGCAAGGGAAGCTGGTAGGCTCCTGGAAGGTGACTAGAGACCCAACCTGACTCAGAACACTCAGAAAAATCAGAAAGAAACTGAAAATCAAATCAAACCAATATCTCCCAGTAAGGCCCTAGAGAGAATCCCCAGTGGAGTCACCAATTCTGCTACGGGGAAAATTCCCCCTAAACTAGGTATAAGGAATAGGTAGAGTGATAACCCCCTAAAATACTAACTTATCTCTAATCTACCCCCAAAAAATATAGACTAAGTGATAAGAGAGAGGAAACAAAAGATTAAGAAGAGCACCTTGAATCCTTTTGGTTGATGTAGACCTATTCCACTTGTTGTTTCCTCTTAGATCACAGATATCCTCCCAAAGATTCTTTGCAATAGACCAAGAACACAACACAGCATCATATACAATATCTAGTAATCACTTGAAATCCTAAATATAGATGTAAATGATCAAATATATAAGAACATGTACATATAAAGTTTTGGGACAAAGATAATCTCTTTTATGCATAAACAATATGAAAGGTTACGACCTTTTCTTTTTGACACTGCTCCATGAACCAATTCTGGGGTCCTCTTTCATGACTCTAAGTGAACCAATCCCACATAGAATTCTCACAACCAACATACCAATATAGGGGAAATGGATGGAAGGAAAAGTTGAGGATATATCTCGGAGCAAGATACAAAACTTGGGATATGAGAGGGAATAGATTTTGGCGGAGTTTTCTTTCCTTCTTGTTGATATCATCAAACAACCCCCCTAGACCCCTTTTATATGAGAAAAATATGGTTATTCAGTTTGAGGAAGGGATACAGGGGGTAAAATTGTTAGGAAACCCTTCATAGCTTGTAAACTCTTCCGAAATATGCACAATTTTATATTTTTTGCATTTTTTGGAAGTAAACACGGGCTAACTAGAATTCAACACGTGTATGTATGTATACATATAATAATTCATCATGTGTATGTACACAGGTTGATAGTGAAGCATGATGTGTACATTATCCAAAAAGTTGTTTTTTGAAGGAAACCTCAGCAGTATGATTGAAAAAAGCTGCAAATGGATGGGACAATGTCTTGGATGCATATATGTGGCATTTTTGGACTATAACAAGATGAGATAAGAAGTACTAGTTTCTAGGGATCCTATCTGAAAATAAATCAACTTCTCTTTAAAATATAAAAATTGTACCATAGAAGGAAAATGATAATCCCTCATTGTATGAGACAAATGGAAAAGGTATTTCTTGTCATGATTTAGTTGTTAAATATTAGTATCTAATTTATAAATGATCATCATAGTTTCTTTCTCTTTCAATTTCTCCAGCTCTTGTAGATGACCAATATCTTCCTAATGTTTTGTCAAAGAGATAAAATTCTTATCTAAAATTTCTTCCCTATCTCACCATTCAACAACCTCACCTTTTAGCCTGTTAATTTTAACAAGATATTTCAAACGACCTCATTTTATCTATGTTTTTGATATCCTCAAATATTCCTCCTTAGAAACAGGCTATGAAACAAATTCTTTTGATTTTGTAGGAGTTTTAGAAGGCCCCTTTTCTATATCCTTACTTAATATTTTTTATTTCTACATCTGAATGGCCACCCTCATGTGAAGAACATGGTGACTATTTATGTTGATCTTCAATGGCCTAGACCAAAGTGCTAAAACATCTCTAAGATTCATAGCATTTCAATTTTTCCCAAACCAAAATTTATCTTTCATGTAGTCTTTGGTTTTCATTTCTCAATTTCTTATTAAGTTTCTTCAACTACTGATAATACTTCTTGTATTTTGCAAAATATAAAGGTTCTAACTTGCCATGCAATACCCCTTTCTTCTTATTTTACTTATCTTCCACTATATTCTCCATTTCCTCTATAAAATATGCATCTTCGGTATATCCTAACTCTAGGTTCTCCAATTATGGAAATACATCTTCATCAAAGTGTTTGGTATCAATTCTATGAATGTCTTTTGAATCCTCCTCCACATTTATTTCAGTCACCTCTAGATCCTCTATTGTTATATTAATTTCAACAGTTAAGATGGACCATGTTATGCATCACWGAAGGGTTTTGGGAGGACTATTTGTTTCTCCAAAAAATTCATAGTTTCATTCTTAAAGGCCACCCTTTAGGAAAGTGTTCATCCAAAACAATAACATTATGTGGGTCTTTTTCTACTTCAACAACTTMTACACTCTATTTTCCCTGAGATGATGGAKCCARCACAAAGGTGGCCCAACTTCTCTTGGTCTTTTAAAGAGCATCTTCCACCGATAATTTAATCAAACCATGATGGGATAAAATTTCCTTCTATTTTCTCCCTTCTTGAACCATTTTACACATCGATTCCAATGAGTGGAGAAGATAATACTGAACATTTATGTGCTTCTGATGCCAAAGGTGTGTTAATAATTTCAAATCATATCCAAAGAGAAAACTATACCTTTCCTCACAATTCATATATTTATGTAGGCATAAAACCACCTTAGGCCATGGTGGGATAAAGGATGCTCTCTTGGTTTGTTTATTAGTTCCCTTGACTATTTTCTTACCCACAAGGAAATCCCTATAGACATTGGTCATCACTATCCTTCTTTGAAACCATGTTTCTCCTGACTGTGGTAAATTCATATCCCTCTAACCTTTGCAATGGGTGACCATAATGTCTATGAGAAATCCATTGCAACAACTTTATCAAACCCTCATATCTTCTCAAAATAAACCATCCAACCATATTCTGTAATTATTCTCAACACTTCTAAGTCTTGACATACAATTTTGGTATCCTATGGCTCACTTCTTGTTGGAGTCTCATCCATGGTGCGAAAATATTGTCCTTCATAGAAATAAGAGTAACAAAAAGATAAATGGTAGCAGTGGGGAAAGGAAACTTGAAAAATGGACTAATTAGATAAGCACGATCAAGTAATATGTAATAAGGTATGATGGGAAGGGGTAATGATGGAATATTTCACTATATGAAGAATGATGAGAACATAATCACGATTTTTCATAGAATGTGGCCAAATTAATTACACATAATGACATGGAAATAAAGGAAGGATCTCTAGAACATGTGTCTAGGGAAACCTTGGCTTCCACCAATCATAATAATTTTGCATGACTTCCTCCAAATATTGCAATAATTCCTACCAAATATGGCAATAAAGTTTTCTAAATATGGATATTTTACTAGTCCATAGGAAAATGAGGAACCCTATAGACATTGGTCATCACTATCCTTCTTTGAAACCATGTTTCTCCTGACTGTGGTAAATTCATATCCCTCTAACCTTTGCAATGGGTGACCATAATGTCTATGAGAAATCCATTGCAACAACTTTATCAAACCCTCATATCTTCTCAAAATAAACCATCCAACCATATTCTGTAATTATTCTCAACACTTCTAAGTCTTGACATACAATTTTGGTATCCTATGGCTCACTTCTTGTTGGAGTCTCATCCATGGTGCGAAAATATTGTCCTTCATAGAAATAAGAGTAACAAAAAGATAAATGGTAGCAGTGGGGAAAGGAAACTTGAAAAATGGACTAATTAGATAAGCACGATCAAGTAATATGTAATAAGGTATGATGGGAAGGGGTAATGATGGAATATTTCACTATATGAAGAATGATGAGAACATAATCACRATTTTTCATAGAATGTGGCCAAATTAATTACACATAATGACATGGAAATAAAGGAAGGATCTCTAGAACATGTGTCTAGGGAAACCTTGGCTTCCACCAATCATAATAATTTTGCATGACTTCCTCCAAATATTGCAATAATTCCTACCAAATATGGCAATAAAGTTTTCTAAATATGGATATTTTGCTAGTCCATAGGAAAATGAGGAAATAAATAGTAGTATTGAAATAGGCACCATCATGAATCAAACTAGAAAAACCATTGATTACTAAAAATAAGAGGATAAAGAGTACATGTACTTACCTCGAAGGAAGGAAGTAAGTGGAAAGTGAAGAGTAGGTATAACTATGAAGAGATGAAGATTTGGAGTGGCTCTTGAATAATTGGGAGTTTGGATATATAGAAAACTAAAAATTTCAAGATACTAGAGGATTTATAGTATAATGATAGTGTTGGAATACTGGAAGATATATAAMAAACCAATAGTGTCATGTGGCCATTTAAAAGAAATCTCAGTAGTGAACAATATGTTAAGCAAAKAAAAAGTATTCATGCCAATATCTAGTACTTTCTAGATTGGTAGTTGGAAACAAATATTTCTTATCAATCAAGGAGACTAAAAATAGGGGAAACCTGCTACAAGAATGATGTTCTGTAGAATTTTGAAACAATAATGGTTGTGTAGCAAGATATAATAATATTGGTTCTAAGATATATGTTGAAATAGGTTACTTTTCACCCTAAGCAAGAAATAACATTGTGTTGCAATGGAAGATAATACTATAACAACCTAGAGAAATATAAGTACATCTTTCATGGAAGAAACAAATCAAAGAAATAGTGACAAGGAATGGATTTACTTTTGGAATTTTTTTATCTCTCTCTCTCTCTTTTATTTTTGGAAACATCATATTCCAGCAAGTTAGTTTTCAAATGAAATCTGTCCATATGTGCCCCAAAGGGGGTTTTGATAGTCATATTTTACTTTAATTTTAATTTATTGTGTGTCTATGTGTGTGTGTGTGTGTGTAATTTTTATTTTATCTTTTCCAAGCCATACTAGCCAGAGACTAGGTTTATAGTATCACTAGGTTCTATAGCATGTGAAACAAGTTTTCAATATTGGAATTATTATGTGTTTTTTTTATTTTATTTTTATAAATTTTTATGAATTTGTTTTTGAAAAATTAATCTGTTGCAAGTGCAAGTGGCACATCCACTGTGCTAAAAACCTCCAAATACAAATGAATAGAAAGATATCAAATGAAGTTGTCCTTCGAAAATGGCTTTTGAAACAATCTCAAATGATGAGCATTGGCCATAAGAGGGATCATATCTTCATTAATAGTATATATATTGAATTATTCATTGTCATAGACAATGTCTATTTCATATTATCTTAACCAGCAAGTGAAAAACTTTCCCTTAACATCTTTAATCTTGGAATAATACAAGAGATCCCAATATCCCACTAGAAATTTATTCTTCTTAATGAACTTATCATGCCACTTATCCCACTTCCATTGAACAATAGAGAATTGGTGCATATCATCTTGAAAATGCTAATCAAGCTCATTAATATTGTTCTTCTGAGCTTATGAAATTGCCATGCTTACTTGCAGTGCAATCCTTAGTGTTTTAACTTCAAACTCAATGGGGAGGACAACATTCTTACCATACACAATATCGTAAGCGGTGAAGACTATATTATTATCTCTACAATTAATTTGTACATTTTTTGTCAGTATGGACTCTAGATCTTAGTTGGTAACCTCCCCTTTCCCATTTTCTTGTGGATGGTATGGTGTGGTTTTCTGGGTATGATATTTTTTCATAATGAATTGAATGAGTTTTTAAGTGATCAAATTTTCTCCTCCATCCATGACAATATCTCGAGTACCCAAAATGGGAAAAATATTTCCTCATAGAGAAATATACTACTCCATAATTTGTGGCCCTCAGAAGTGCTTTGTCCTCAACCCATTTGATTATGTATTCTATGCAAACCAAGATATGGGCCTTCCATCTGGACAGAGGGTTGATAGGTCCCACAAATTCTAGAGCCTTCTCCTCAAAAGGCTCCATCATGAGATGAGTTTGGAGTGGAATTTCATTGGATTAAACTAACTATCTCATTATTTGGAAATTCTTGTAGCTTCTCACATACCTCTTAGCATCTCAAAACATTCTAGGCCAATAGTAGCCTAGATGCACCACTTTATCAATATTCATTTTATATGTAAAGTTCCCACCACAAGGATCATTATGAAAATATTTTAAGATGTCATGAATTTCATATTCTCAAACCTAATGTTGGACTATGATATTTGGTCCTATGTGAAATAGGTATCGTTGAACTTAGGAATACTTGACACTCTTCCTAATAATTATTTCTCATTCCTTTGGTGAGAAGTGTGTCAAAATGTTTCCTATAGCCAAATAGTTCACAATGTCTACAAACCATGGATTTTTAGTAGATAGTGAAAATAAGTTCTCATCGGGAAATACATTAAACAAGAATATTCTCTCCACTATTGGTGAACCTAGAAAGGAAATCTGAAACAACATTATCTTTTCGAGGCTTATTGAGGATGGTGATATGAAATTTCCGTAGTAGTAATAAACACCAAGTCACTCTACCATGATAAATAAGTTTGTTCATAAAATATAAAATGAGGTAATGATCAGTATGTATAAATACGGGATAACCATTTATGTAATGAAAAAAATTGTTAATAGAATACATAACAACAACAAATTATTTTTTATTTGCTATATAAATTGACTATGCATGTGATAATTTATTGTTGATGAAGTATATGGCATAAGGTTTATGTTTGTCTCATTGTCAAAAACATGTCTCCAATGGTTGTGTCTGAAGCATCTGTGCAGATGTGAAATGGTAAGGACCAATTTGGTCCTCTCAATATCATTATTGTGGTAAACTATTTTTTCAGAGCTTCAAAATAAAATTTACATTGGTTAGTCCAAGCAAATTCTACATTTTTAGAAATTAATGAAAACAAAGAGGATGCAATTTTAGAATTTTTTTTCCATAAAACGAGGATAATATCTAGCATGCCCCAAACAAAATGCATATATTTTTGTGTTTTCAGACTAGGAATATTGGATATTACCTCGATTTTCACCAGATCCACATGAATATATGCATGAGAGATATGGTGACCCAGAACAATTCCCTCAGTTAGTAACATATGGAAATTTCTATTACTGAGGGAAAGGTTTGATTCCTTGCATATTTTATATACCGTCTCTAACTTAGACAAAGCCTCATCAAATGTTTTACCATACACTATGAAATCATCCATATATACCTCTATATAATCATGGATCAAGTCTGAAAAAGATATCAAGAACAACTCATTGAAATACAAAAAATGTATTTTAAATTCCAAATGAAAATACTCAATAGGAAAATGTCCCCCATGGGTAGGTGAGGGTAGTTTTGTCCTAATCCTCATTGGTGATTTGAATTGGATTGTATCTACTAAATCCATTGAGGAAGGATAAGTATTTATTACCTAACAACAAGTAAAGGACTTGATAAATAAAAGGAAAGGGTAAATGGTATTTTTGGGTAGCTTTGTTTAGTTCTCTATAATCAATATAAATTCACCATTTCCAATTTTTATTTGGGATGATCACAAGTGGTGAGATCCATTGGCTATTAGAGATAGGGTAATTTAAATTCACAATGAACAATTTTTTCAATTTATCTTTTACGATCTCACGTAATGTGGGATTCATTTTGCGTTGGGGTTGTTGAATAGGTTGGGAATCCTCTTTTGTATAGATTTTGTGAGTACAATATTTGGATGGAATCCCTTCATATATTTGTATTCCCAAGTGAATGAACCAATATTCTCTTGAAATCATTTAATCAACTATTCTTTTTTCGAGGTCACAAGCTCAAAATTGATGTTCAATGTTCTTCTCAGGCCAATATCTATCTAGTGTACTAGTGGATTTTGTTATGTCATAGAGAGCAGGCATAAATTCTGATGGTAAGGATAGGTCAACCAATGAATATTTTGCCTAATAAAATTGATCCATGATGTAGTTGAAAGCCTAAAAAGTTGGTTATGGGGATGAATAAGGATTTCTTATGAAGTTACTAATTGCATAATCCTCAGTTTATTCCTTGAAAGAGAGTGCTTGATTAAATGTAAGAGGATGTTGTAAAAGCTCGTCATCACTATACTCATTCCCTACCCATATATATATATTTGTTGATCTATTCTAGGCTTTCCAAGAGGATATAGGGTGAGTCTCTTGGTAGGAGGATATAGGGTGAGTCTCTTGGAAAAATTCTTGTGGGAGATAATTGTATTTCTATATTTTCAGCTAATATAGTCATCAAAGGTGGCCAACCATGGTCTACCTAAGATCAAAGGATAACCTCTTTTTGAGCCTCAATAACCCCCCATTATTTTTGGGTTTTTAACAAGTAGTAATGGGTCCCTTAAAGATTTTGTTTTTTTGTTTTGATTTCAAATTTTTGTTACTTACTCTTTGAAAAGTTTTAATTATTGATTTCTTAAATAGAAAACTTATTTAAAATATAAAATATTAAAAACTCTAAAGAATAAAACTTATCCTCAAGGGTTTTCCCAGTGGGCTAGTTAAACTGGATTGGGGTGTTCTCTTTATTTTAAACTCTTATAAATTTTCGTGAACTCTTATAAATTTTCGTGATGCTCATTGGTCCAGTGTCATGGTTGGACGGGACTATCTTTCTCTTTAATTTATTTCTTACATTAGTATTCTATGATCCCCAATGCCTCGATCTACCGATCGACCAATGATTTGATKTYTTATTTGGACCATATTTGGATTTTTTTACTCCTTATAATAAGTTTTTTATCCTTGGCATCCATATCTGTAAGGTCCAACCTTACCTACYAACCTCACATAAAGAAGCTAAACTCATCATAGGAATTTTCTTTTTAAGTAATTATGATCCCATAAGTTGCATGATAAACATAACACCCTGAATCTTGAATGGTTAAAAGATATATACATTACATTCATACCATTATGTGAATTTGATATATAACATAAGAGATAAATCAAAAAGGACCATCCCCCTTCATCTTTATATAAACCACTCATACATATAAACCATAAACATGGAAACAATTCCTACCATATAATGTTGCTGATTATATTAAAATTTCCTCATGTAACCATCCATGTGTTTTTTAATTCAATTTACTACAATGTAAAGGCCATGAAATCTCAACAACTAATAGTTATTTTTAAGCTTAATAACTATTACTACCCATATCCATGTTTACATGTTTATGCAACTACATACATGTAAAACCTATTGTAAAGAAATTATCATATCCATTCAAGTTAATCATGAATATATATTCATTTATTCATGCATGTACATGTTAAGATGCAACCATGAGTTTGAATGCCGTTTAATTTATTATAGGTAAATACTATGATTATGTCTTAAACAATCATGATGGAAACCAAAAGCAAAATACTAAAGTAGTTAACTTTAACACCACATACTTAGATATATACCATATTTCTAAGTCAAGTACAATTAAACTAACAGTAAAGCTACAACCATTGAGGTCTTTAATCAAACACTTAGCCTACAAAATATCTACAACTCATTGATATATACCATATTTCTAAATCAAGTACAAATAAAGTAACATTAAAGCTACAACCATTGAGGCCTTTAATCAAACACTTGGCCTACATAATATCTACAACTCGTTGAGACATTAAATCAAATAGTTTTCACTCATTAAAGGTTTAGAGACAATGAGAAATTTGGAAAAGAATTTACATCCATGGATTGATTATTCCTTTGCATTCTATCACATAATAATAGTGAAACTTGTAGTAACTAAGTGTTTTCCAAATTCAGGCCACATAACCCAACCCAAAGGATGAAGGTGAGGTTGGAAAAACCACCCAGATTCAAGTTAGGAAAGGTATTTTTCTGTAATCAAATTGGGGATTCCAGGTACAAATGGCATGGCTACCCCCAGACGTTAATCAAATTCATAACATAACTACTCAGAATTTTGATTCTTTGATTTACATGAAGTTGAACTTTCTAAACATTGTCTCTCCTATGGATTATGTCAAACACATGGCATACATCCTTTAAAATAAGAGTTTTATGCAAAAACCTACAACCATATGATGAATTACCTTATGATAATTTAATCAAAACATAGGAAAACAATGATTCAATGTTTCAAGAAGAATGTTTTCCCCCCACAATGTTGCGTGCACTTATGAAAAATAGACCAGATCACAAAATCAACCTAAATCGACACATTATTTRGAATCAAAATGGGGTTTCCAGGATCAAACAGAATGGATACCCCTAGAATACCCCTAGAAGTTGTTCTGGTTCACAACAAAGATACCCCAAAAACTCAAATTTCATATCAACCAAATAGATAATCTCAAAAATCTATTCTATAAATTCCATGAATTAAATTACACAAATTATTGCATTTCTAATCTATAGAAATGAATTCCAATTCATGATAAAAATGTAAACTACATAAAACAAGTGTGGCATTTTAAGGACATAGTTACCATTATGAGCAAAAATAACACAACTACCTCAGCTACTTCTGGTTTTGAACTCCTACAAATAGATTTACCCTCATGGTTGCCATACAATTCGTTAAGCTACCTACAAAATAAAATACATTTGCAAGTGATCCAAGTTGTTAAATCGTCTTCTATGTGAAATCATAATAAAACATGATAAATACTAATAAATAAACATAATTATGGTAGGGAATTTAATTAGTAAGAACCAAAATGTTTTTTAGCAAGAATTTAATCAATGCTTAAATTAATTTCATATGAAAAAATGGAAATTTTACTTGATACCAATTGCTCTACCCTCTTCCATAGCTTCCTTGCAACCTCCCAAATACCACCTTATTTTTCCACCCAACCTTATCCAAGGATAACTTGTCTCCCTGGAACCCCTGAGCTAAAGAGATCACAAACCCCACCTGAATGCAAAAATAGATGATATATAGGAAATTCTTACTCCAAACACCACTCAGATCACCCTCAACCCGAGAAAGACTACCTAGATAACTAAATTAGAATTTCCAAATCCATTCCAGCAACATCTAGGTAGTCTCCATATCACACCCCACACCATGGGGGTCCTTCTTTATTTATTGGTTTTAAGTGGGGTGACACCTCACCCTCGTGCAAAATTCCGATATTTATCTAATTGGACCAAAAATTCTTATTATTCATCACCTTCCTTTTGAGGTGTCACTCCCATAATTTTCTTATTAATTA